>JARUKP010000646.1:0-10912 GCA_029874955.1 Octopus insularis | reverse complement strand
CAGTCAAATCGTCCAACCCATGCTAGCATGGAAAGCGGACGTTAAACGATGATGATGATGATGATGATATATATGAGACAATGATTCATGAAGACTATATCATCCATATACAGACACACACACACACGGTATTGATCATTAGTTTACTGTAGTTCTGATGGTGATAATAAGAACTAAGGGAGTGTCTCTGCAATTTGAGCAGAATAAAAACCACAAGATATTTTGGCTCATTCTATAAAAGCTAACAAAATTACAGCTAATTGGACATACTTGCTAGAACGTGGAACAACCATGTCCGTCAATGTCTCATACTTGATTTGCCAATCTTGATTATTATTTCTAAAGCAGAAAAACAAAAATAGAAAACATTTTTGGAAAGGAAAGACTAAGAAAAATTAGGGTTTAAAGAGGAACATATTTCTACCAAAAAGGAATCAATAGATATGATGTATTCATGAACGTATAGGAAAATGTTGATGTAAGAGAATGGAGACATGATGTACAACAACAATATATAACAGATGTGTTAATATACGTGCAATAAAATAGTGTATTAAAAGAGGTGATGAAATACAGCAATGTATTATTATTATTATTATTATAATAGATATGTTTGTGATATTATATAAGATTGTAATATAGAACTGTGTGTAAAATAATAAATTTCTCTTACTTTGGAATAACAACCAACAATGTTGTAAGATACTCAGAGTCAAGCACAAAGTCGGTTTTCTTGACAATATCAGCTAAATTGCGGGTCAACAGACTTCCACTGAAATGGAAAATAAAATAGGATGTGGTGGGCAGGATTGGAGAGTAGTGGAGTGGTGTAGAGTAAAATGCAGTAATATTTTACACATATTTACTAACTCACAAGAGATGTTAGTCCATATTTTACTGAAAGATAATTGTTGTTGCTATTGCTGTTGTTGTCAAAGTCAACATAATGTTGTTATTATCAGCAAAATAATGTTTTCTTATTAAAAATATTGGAACCTACGTGGCTTTCCGTTCCAGATTCTGGAGGTTTCCTTTCAAGCTGTTGTAAGCATTAGATTTAGTCTTCAAGTCTGATTCCACCTGAGACACTTGCTAGAAATATATCAATATATCATCATCATGATAATAATATCAACATATATACACGTATGCATACACACACACACACACACACACACACACACACACCCACACACACACATAGAGGAAAATTGGTGACGAACAGTGAATTTTAGAACAAAAACAAAAGCAATAAACGTCAGATATATGGAAACAGTGAATATGTTAGATGTTTGATGAAAGTTTTAGATGGAAAATCAAAAGTGAAAACATGATGTTTCCAGCATGGCCCTTTGTTGGAAAGTGGAAGAGAATCTAGAGAAAAAGAGGAAGGAATAGAAAAACAGGAGAAAAGCACATGTGTCGCTACATGAGTCAAATAAAAGATGAAATTAATATTGGTTTCAAATTTTGGTACAAGGCTAGTAATTTCAGGGGAGTGGGTAAGTCGATTACATCAACCCCAGTGCATAACTGGTACTTATTCTATCGACTCCGAGAGGATGAAAGGTAAAATTAACTTTGGTGGAATTTGAACTCAGATGTAAAGATGAACGAAATGCCAGAAAGCATTTCACCGAGGTCGTTGCCAGTGCTGCTGGACTGGCCGCTGGACTGGCCCCTGTGCACACATTATATATTCATACATTATATATTCATACATGTTACACACACACATACACACAATATATATGAATATATAACACCCACTACCACACCTCGTAGCTTGAGGTGTCACTTTGACACCTCATCACCGTTATTTATCTCTTTGGAGAGATTGCCAAGTCATTCTTACTCTCTCTCTCTCTCTCCTAAGTGTGAGTAACCATGCAACCCCTCCACAAAAACCAACCCTATCCAATCTTTTCTTTCATACCTTAACCAATTATCTGATGTAAAGACACCCCCAACCCTGTTTCTTGCATTTTGTAGACTTGTAGGCTGCTGAGAAACCTCAATAGTGCTGGTAGTCGAAGTTTATAGCAGGGTAAAACTGTTGGCAGTCTAGGATGGTATTCTAAAGAGATAGAAACCTCTTTAGAATACATAGAAAAGAGAAGGGAACAAGCTGTTTCAATATCTTTCTCTAAAATGGCATTTACAGAGTTAAATGAAAACTAAGTTTTATTAATTGTAATTGGAGATAAGGATGAATTACCTTTGAGATGATTTCAGCAATGTTACGTAATGACTGCTTGATTGGATATTTAGCAAGATCCCACTGGAACCGTGACAGGTAAGTAACAAGGTCAACTGTAAATAGATCGAATGGTACTAGTTTGACACTATACAATAGTAAAGACACAGGATATATAGTTAAATGATATAGTATATAACAGTAAAGACAGTATATAATTAAACAATATCACATACGACAGTAGAGACAGATAGCATATAATTAAATAATATAGTTAATAATAACAGTATCTATCCAACTCCTTCTCTCCTTCATTACAGAATATCAAAAATGGTTTTAATGAATCATTAACATTGTTAAAACATTAAAACATTATTTTAAAGAAAATCATATTCTTTTGTATTTATTGAAGATCTAAAAACCTATTTTTAAATAAATGATTCGATATTTAACCAACTGAATAACAAGAAAGAAGTGATACTGAACCAGTGAATCATTATTGACATAAAGGAAAAAAGATCCCATCCAGTCGTGAAATGACCATGGGATTGCACCTAGGAAGTTCCCCTCCTCAGCACAAGTCAGGGCAAGGTTGTTTACGGAAGGCCAGCAGTCACCCATGCATACCAGCCTCCTCTCTCCGTGCCCCTGAGATCCAGCTTGGCACCAGTGATGTCACAACTCATTTCTACAGCAGAGTGATCTGGAGCAACATGAAATAAAGTGTGTTGCTGAAGGACACAACACACAGCCCTGTCCAAGAATCAAAATTACAGCCTCAGGATTGTGAGCCCGATGCTCTAACCATTGATCTGACCCTCCCAAGACACAACAAGATTTCTAAATACATTTTGATAATGATGGTGATGATGATGTTTTTAAGTTTATCTGTTGCTAAGTTGTTTAGCTCTGTAAATATATAAATATGCAGTTGATGTTGTAAAAACTGGGTCTTTGGATCCACAAAGGCTATATTCCGTAAAAGAAGATATTTTCAATAAGATGTATCAACTATCTCAATGAGAAAGATGTGGGATTAATTGGTAAATTAATTAGAAACATATAAACTAAGAGGAAAGGTAGGTTTCAATGTTTGCAGCATGAGAAATGACTTGATCAATCAAATATGATTCAGGAACCATAGATTGGTCAAGAATACAAATCACTTTTCTTATTTAGATTAAAATGGAAACATTTCTCAAAAATGAATATTACCATTGACAATGATGATGATGATGATTTTTACTGGAGAAAGAGAGAAAAAATGTCGAATTCTAAATATTTTGGAGTAAACAGAAATAATCAAGACACAGATTATCAACATTAAAAATTAATAAATGAGAAATTTATTTTAATTCGATCATTTATATTAAAATTTAAAATGAAACAGTAATTAATGTCATGCAAGTGCAGAATAATAAATATTTGGATTTGGGTCTTACCTCCACCAGCTTTGAGGTTCTCACGGAGGTTTTCTCTTTGATTTTCCAGTACCTCACCAAGGTAATGGGCCAATTTTCGTGTTACCCTGCAATAAGCACAAGACAATATAATGTGTCACTAAGTGTACGACCTTCAGTGGCTGGCTGACAGAACAGTTTCTGGAATTTCAAAATAACCCACACCAGTGGCAAGTCAAATGCACCCACGACACTCTCAGAGTGGTTGGCATTAGGAAGGACATCCAACTGTAGAAGCCTTGCCAGATCAGACTGGAGCCTGGTGCAGCCACTGGCTTTCCAGACATCAGTCAAACCATCCAACTCATCCCAGCATGGAAAATGAACATATGATGATGATGATGATGATGATGATGATGTTGGCAACCAAAATTAAAATCTTATTTGTTGTTGTTGTTGAATGATACATCATCAATGATGCTTTAAAATGGCAACATTTCAGGAGATATATCAACTGAGATGTTTAATCCTTTAGCATTTAAACTGGCCATTTCCAGACAAAATATTTCAGCTGTTTTATGTTCAAATTGGCCAGGTCTGGCTTCTCACACCAATCCTATATCATTCTAAAAATTAATAGTTACCTTATCAAAATCTCATAGCTACAAGAAGGTTAATTCAAAACAATTTGAATAAAAAAATATTACTTTTGTCACAAAAATGCTAATACTAAAGGGTTAAACATTCTTTAAGTTCACATTAAAAAATGGTTTTCTTAAATCAGTCATTTCGTCTGATAGAAAAAAGAACATATTTTAGTAGATCATCATCATCATCATCATCATCATTTAACATCAGGTTTTTTGCTTTGAAATCTCTTGAGTTTAGAGAACCAGAAAATATGCATTTTAAACATCTGAGGGAAACTTCCAAAAATGATAAATTCCCAGTCTATGTGCATAGAAGGGTTGAAAGAAAAACTGGGAATGAGAGGAATTTGTTGTTGTGTATAAAAGAGCTGGTATAAACATGTGTATGAAGGATAGCAGATGGGTGTACAAGTGTTGAGAGGAAGACTAAACTAAAGAAAGACATGGACAGAAGTAGTGAAGGCTAATCTCAGGATGTTGAACCTCAGAAATGAGGTGATAAAGAGATACAGTGTTGGAGGAAAATCTGTTCAACTTATGCAACGAAAATGAAAAACGGATGGATAATAAGGATGATAATGATGCTGTCAATATGTCATGTGTATAATTAAGTCTGGAGAATTTGTTTATCAAAACTAAATTGTGTGAGTGTGAGACAGATAAGATGAAGTTGTATTGAAAGAAGAAGAACTCACCTCTCCACATAGTCATCCAGTTTGCCAAGATCATCAGAGAGACCCACCAACACATCTAAGGTGCCAACCTAGAAGAAAGACAATATTTTCATCATCATCATCATCATCATTTAACATCAACCATCTACTATACGTATATATATGAAGGGTCCATACAAACCCTTTCTCTGTCTCCTCTCACTACTACAATGGCCATAGTCAGTGCATTCTAACTTTACTCTTAACTGCTTTCCACACTCCTTCCATAACACTTCAATGTTGTAATCTTTAGGACTTACTTTTAAATCAGGAATTTGGAATTTATAGTTTGTAGAGAGGTTGTTCTGTCTTGCTGTTAGATTGTTCAAACTCTCCCATGTCTGTGCACAAGTCTTGTCACCTGGTGCTGAGATCAACCAAAATTCATACATGATTCACTGTGTGTTCTAGAGAAAAAAACAAAACAAAACAAAAAAACAAGAGACAATGAAATATTTCAACAAGAGAGTGAAAATCAAATGAAAATCTTTGATGTTTTTACATTTATTTTTCAAAAGCAATGAGAATCAATGATTTTCATACTTAACGATTATAACATATGACGTCTTCAAGCAAATATTTCCCTGTCAGAAGCCCTTCCTAGACTCAACTACTCAAACTTGAAACAATAAACTGAGAAATGGGTAACAAACAAAGTCAACCTTAGAAATAGCAAAATGTCCTACTTATGGATACAATATGGAGTCCCTGTGATCATACTTAAACTAGAAATCTTGGGGTCAGGACTTCAGTCCTTGATGACCTTAAACTGCTGTTATGGCCGAGTTTTTCACATTGCTAAGTGAACAAATCTATTGTGTGATTAGTTGTGATTGAGTCACCTGTTGAAAGTGTTCAGGTCAGATTTATATGTTTATCCTTCACTGGTGTTAATGGATGCCAATAGTAAGTGTCAGAGAGTAGCAACTGTGTCCTTTCAAAAGAGAACACATGGTTCCTTTGTGGCTGCAATCAGAAATAACAGACAGACAGACAGACAGACAGATGATGATGATGATGATGATGATGATGATGATGATGATGAAAGTGGAGAGAATCCAATCTGCCCAGACATGTGCCACATACAATTAGCTCTGGCATCTTATGATATACAATTTGATCCTCAACCAGATGCAGGCATGGCATATCTGGGTCATCTTTAGTCATTTATCTGACTCTCTATGATGCAGAGGTTTGAGCTGAGGTTACTTACAAAAACTGCTATCAATGCCCTCAAATACAACATTCAAAAACCTTGCCATGTGACAGAGCAGCCATCATTGTTTCTATTCATAAAGGTAGGAAATAACTTGTTGTGTTGCCTCTCACCAACCTAGAGAAAACATGATAGCATAAAGAACAGCCACCATTGGTCCCCTAATTTGGATGAGATGTGATGGTAGAAGAAACAGCCACTATGAAGACAGAGGCTAAAAATAAGCAGTATCAGAATTGTTAGAACACCAGGCAAAATGCTACACGCCATTTTGTCCATCTTTACATTCTGAGTTCAAATACTGCCGAGGTCAACTTTGCCTTTCATCCTTTTGGAGTTGATAAATTAAGTACCAGTGAAACACTGGGGTCAATGTAATCAACCAGTCCCCTCTCACAAAATTTCAGGCCTTGTGCCAATAACAGAAAGGATTATTATAACAGGGTTGGTGACAATGCTGTGAGGGTGGAAGACACTTCTCTATTTTCTGATTCAACAAATAAACCCATTCTTATATATTTTATTGACGACAAAGTGTTGACCTTGAAAACAGGTGAAACTATGACATCATCATCATCATTATGGCCTGTAGCAACAGATGTTACCTTGTATAACATTTTAACTAGAAAAAACAAAAAAAAAAAACAATGATAGTTCTGCCATTACGACAATATATGAAATTTTAAAATATTGCAAATAAAATCCATTGATTTTTAATGTTTTTATTCATCTTTCAAACTGTTAAACTTTATTTTAAAGACTTAACAGAAAATTTGAATATATTCAAATTTGTAATTATTTCGGTAAAACAGATTTGGGCAAGCTGTGGGTGGGTGGGTGGGTGGGGGAGAGATGGAGGGGGTTGTTTAGTTGAATATTTACAGACTCTAACATGGAATGTCCATTGAAGTGCAATAATAATAGACAAATGGCAGGACTATTTAGAGCCGCCTGTTGTATAAATAAATATTCCTTCATTGTATCTTCAGTGAATTTAGTGCAAGAAGAAAGTTGGTAAGATATGGAGACAATAAAAGAATAAAGTGAACCACAAGCCATTGTTTAGTGTCAACAACAACTTGGTATTGTCTGTGGAAACATTAGAATATTTACTTCAAAGACAATTTTGAGAAATGAGCCCCACGAGGTCGGGGGGGGGGGAGGTTGTTGCAGTGTCACCAGCCATTTCCTGCAGTCATGCCTATGCATTCAGGTTCACAACCCATTTAGTCTGGGGTGCACAGCCCGTTACCTCATTTACCCCTGCTTTATTCCACCCTCACTTTTGTTTCTTTGATGAGGTAGTTAGGGGGGATTTCTTCTTGATAATTTGATTTTTTATACTTTTAATGTTTTTTCTTTCTTTTCTTCCTGTAAAAATATGTTATTAGGGAGCTAGAAGGGAAAAGTAAAAGATACATGTAGCAGATTTTAGTTGACTGTCATAGCCAAGTTTGTATTGGAAGTGGGTTTTACAGACATTGTCAGCAGAATATGAAGAATGAGGCTCTCAGAAGACTGTGGTGTACTTGACACCAATCCATTTCCAAAATGAATTTGAGGAAACTGGGCAGCAATCAGATGAAGTTGTACACCAGATAAATATCATATTTATCTGGAAATGAGATCCACCCAAAAGCAGACGCTGATCATCTGTACCTGCCGAGAAGTAATGGGGGAAGAGGAATAATAAAGGTAGACCTCCACAATAGCAATGAACAGGTACTTATCTAGTAGAGAGGACTGGATGCTGTGACTTGTATGCAAACATGATGGCATGGGTTGGATGCTTTGACAGGATCTAATGAGTTAGACAATTATGTTGAGATCCAATGTTTTGGCAATGTTTCTACGACTTGATGCCCTTCTTAATGCCAACCATTTGACAGAGCACACTGGGTGCACTTTTTATGGTACCAGCAATAGTGAGGTCCCCATACAGTTCACAAAACTAAGTTCCCTTTTGACTGAGTGGGGTTACAACAGAAAGGGATGTGACCTCATGCTTGGAAATGGGGAGTGACTGAATACCTGAAGGCAGCAATTCAAAGACTGAAGGACTACAATCCAATATGTTCTTTTCTTTTTAAAATAGTACAGAGTTATTTGAGAGAGAGATTTGACTATTATTTCTAGCAAAGTGAGCACCCTTTTAGAGGTTATTTGTTGGTTTGTGCACGTATAAATGAGAGATTTATTAAGGGTCAAAGAGGAAGTCGTGGGTTGCTTCAATGTAAACCAAATTCTTTACTAAAACACCAGCAAATAACTGTGCTATTTACAGGCTAAGAAAGATACTTCAACGTGATCATTGGAACAAGTAGGAATGGTAGCTAAACCTTCCTCCAAAATCATTGGATCACTTGATCACGGCTGACTTGTTGATAAACAACATGTAGTTCCAGTGAGTGATATAAACATTTATTTACAGATCTCTGCCCGCCTTCACTGCATGGGAAAACAGACATAGTGGAGACAAGCTAAGAGTGTCTGCAGGGATAAAAGATTGAATGGAAATCTGGAAAGCACATAAATACTTAATCACAGATCACTTTCTATGAGAATCTTATATTCAACCCAATATTATTTGATAAAAGTTATCTCGGCTCAAGTAGGATCCGTTGTTACATCCCATTTCAGAAAAGACATCCTTTATCTATCTACACCCCAACACGCAATCATTATTTAATCTGTTAAAAATCGCAACCAAATCACACACCATTGTCTTCTTCTAAAGAAGAAAGCCATTAGATGTTGTAACTTGAAGTGAACTGCGGCTTTAAAATAGGAGAGTCATGTCTGGAGCATCTGTGACCAGAGTTGACCCGGGGCTAAACGACAACAATAGAGCAGAAGTTTCTCCTTTTGTTCTAATTAAGAACACTCTCCGCTAATTACACTAATGGTCAAATAGTTTAGTTTCTAATATAATATTGTTATCGCAGACTACACTAATGATAAAATAACGGAACCTTTTAATTACCTTTATCAATACATTGACATCAATCATTCACTCAGGTAAACATGTGGAATGGACTAACATTATTAATCTACTCTCGGAGTGACACATTTTCCTTTCAAAGACACACATTCCATGACAATCAAAACAATTGAAATAATTATGCAATAAATCCAAGACGAACAGAACGGTTTCTTGTCGACGTCTACTTGGAGGTGTGGACGGCATGAATTCGAGAATGCTACAACAACGATCCTGCATCCAACTCCGATTTCTTCACAGGCGACAGACAAATGGTTGGCATCAAGGGAGGCCTTGGGGGTTGGAAAGAAATGCTTTTCTTAAGTGAAATATTCTTCTCAAAAATCATTAAAGGAGGTAAAACAAGGAAGTTAAATGAAGTAAGAAACTAAGCGATGTCCTGTTGTTGAGGGAGGGGTTATTAACGGTAGTTTCATAGAAATGGGATAAAGGTCACACCTACACAAAAACAAACGAATTCGTGAATCTTTACAGAACCAAAACACAACTGAAAACTCTTCTCAAGCCATTAGATTTTGTCACTAATTAATACCATTTACCATCATTATAAATCATCATTAATGTTATTTTCATTGTTGTTGTTGTTATTGGGCTTAGAGGGGGGGAGACTGCGTAAAACATTCGGCCAATAATTAGATCACAGGGTAAATTACATAAATAAAATGTTTTTTAAAAATAAATAATGTGTCATCAGAGAAAGAATATTTCATAATTAAGCGTAAAAATAATTAAAATATATATTTTTAAAGTAATAATCAAAAAACAAATTCAAGGATTGTGAACAACAATGATGATGACGACGGGAGACTGTGAGGAAGCTGGAACATTCAGAGAGAGTTTAATAGAAAATAATTTGGTTTAACGAGGTTGAAACATCAGGGTTTTATGAGGGACATTAGGGTTAATTAAGAAAGTGAATCGATTTTAATTAAAATATTCCTGTAATTTGTAATAAAGAAACAATTACGAGTGGGTGTGGCGGGGGGGATCAGCCATTGAAGAGAGAAAAAAATATTTCTGGGTGAAAAAAGGTTTGAAAATAAAGGGAGTGATTTAATATTAGGAGAGAAAATAACTCACCGAAAACTGTGTCGAAGGATTGAAGTGAAGTGAGGATCAGGTGCTGCGAGTCGTCTGATCACATGACCAGTGGAGAAAGGTCACTTCCGGTAAAATGACATTTGTTTATGTTTCGAGAATTATTTCAATCTGAATCGAAGACGCTTCAAATATTTGACATTACTTTATTGCAAAACAAAAATATCTCCACAGATTTTGGGCTATTATAGATTCTATCGATCCAGTACAATAACTAATAATTTCTTTTATCGATCTCTGCACAACAAGTGAATGGCAAAGTGAATCCCAACTGATTTGGGTGGGTGGGGGTTATTTAAATGTTGACGGAGACGTCATTAAATACCACAAAGTGATTTTGTTTTAACGTTCAATGATGTCGATTTAAAAAATGATGATTGACAACATGATCTGATTGTCATTGATTTTAGATCGATACGAACGAGCGATCAACCCACCTCAATGTCGCCGTTTAGTGATCTCCCGACGATCAACTGATTCTGTCATCCACCGATATTTGAAAATAATAAAAAGTTTTTCAATTACTTGGAAATCAAAGGGAAATAATATTTTTTATATTCTTTTCATTTCTGATATCGTAGATATCGTAAATTATAAAATATTTTCCAGTCTAATTTTTTCCTCTAATTTTAATATC
>JARUKP010000645.1:0-10914 GCA_029874955.1 Octopus insularis | reverse complement strand
CTGTCAAACCGTCCAACCCATGCCAGCATGAAAGGAGAACATTAAGCAATGACGATGATGATGATGATGTCTATGTATGTGTGTGTTGTGTCTCCTTGCTGTGACATTATGTGATAGTTATAAACGAGCATCATATAAGCAGCATCCCTTGTTTCTAGTCTTCTGTGAAACCATCTAGCCATATGGAAATATTGACCTTGCTTGGAAACTTGGTGAAGTCAGTAATAGGAAGGGCGTCCAGTTAAAAGAAACCTGCCTCAATAAATTCTGTCCAAGCCATGCATCTATGGAAAAGTGGACGTTAAAACAATAATGACGATAGTATTATTGGTTGATGAAATTCTTAACACTACAAATGTAATTGTTGTTGTTGTTGTTGTTGTTTGCAGGTAAAATTCTGGTCTCAGCAAATATCCTTTTGGCTCATTGGAATAATCATCATCACATCCATTAGAGGACTCCTAATCACACTCACCAGGGTAAGTTGTTGTCATGAAGTGTTCAAGCCCCAGCCTTTCTCTCTCTCTCTCTCTCTCTCTCTCACATCAACGCATTCAATCAATTCAACTAATCAATAGGATTCATTATTGATGATTCATCAAACGAATGGGTTGTTTTCTAGGAAGCTGTTCAGCCATTACTCACAACACACACACACACACACACACACACACACGCATAAAATGTGACTAAATGTTGCCGCACAATACAGATACAGGCAAGGATTGGGAGAAGTTACTTCTCCTTTGGTGTGTCTGTCATAATCTAAGGTTTTGTTTAGAGTACCCCAAATCCCTTTATTTGACTTCATTTTATGGACCTTTTTTTTTTTCCTTCCATTATTTTTTATTATTGATTTCACCATTTTACTTGATGTAAAACCCCAACACCATTGTATTTTGACCCCTTCTGTTAGCCCAGCATTTTGGGCCCTTGTCACAAATAAAATAAATTACTATGATTATTGTTAGGATGGTGGACTGACAGAAGTGTTTGGATCCACAAAAGAAAGTCAAACAAAGGATTTTGGGTACCACATACATATGACTCTAGAATACTCTGATGTACCAAACACAAGTACCTTTCCCCAATTCTTACTGTTAACCTGTACCTGTATTTGTGGGTATACTTAACCACACCACAATGCCTTTGGGCATTTGTTCCAGCAACTTACATTCCGAGTTCAGATCCTTCTAGTGTCCATTTTGTTTTTCCATTGTTTTGAGGGCAATTAAATAAAATACCAGTCGAATACTGGGGTTGATGTAACTGATTCGCTCCACCCTTTACCTCAAAATTGCTGGCCTTGTGCCTACATCAGAAACCTTTTCAAATGTGCCATGCTGGCAGAATTGTTAAGACAAAATGCTTAGCGGCAGTTTGTCCATCTTTGCATTCTTTCATCCTTTCGGGATTGATAAAATTGATACCAGTCATGCACTGGGATTGGTGTAATTGAGTAACACTGTCTCTAAAATTTGGGGCCTTGGGCCTAGAGTAGAAAGAATTATTATTCTTGTTGTTATTATTGTTGTTCTTGCTTCTATTGTACAGTTTTTCTATGCGATTGCCAGCAGTAAATCTTCCAATATAATAGTCCTGTGTTTGGCTCAAATAATGGTAAGTTCATTTTCATATTGTCTTTATATACAGATACACACCCACACATACACACCCATGCATGCATACACTCACAACAGTTTTCAACTCACATTATATACCCATCACTCACATACAAACACACAACCACCACCACCACCACCAGCAGGCTTTTTGTTCAGGCTTGTCAGTCCTGCTATTTGGTACAAGATGCTTGCTGGTCTGGTACATAATTGAACCTGAAACCATCTGGTTGGGAACCAGATTTCTTAACCACAAATGCTTGCTCACACCCATGTCTGTAGCACCATGAAATAATCCATTCCAGATCAATATGGTTTTCTGACTTGTGGCAGCTGGTAGGGGTTTGTTTGTTTTTTTTTTAAATCTCTTAGTATCTTTGGAGACTGACTACTGTGACAGAATGTACAAACCAACAAGAGAGCACTCAAATATCTACTAAGCTTGCTAGAAATAGCAGCCAATTCTCACTTAAATCCCATCCCAACATCGTACAAAAGATGTACAAAATACACCTTAGATGATGTAGTCCTAAATAAAAGTAGTTTTGAAATAAATGACTAAATGGTCATGGGTGGAATGTTTTTGAAGCTATACGACTACAAAGACAGCCCAAATAATATATCGACTACCACTATTCTCAATTAGGTTCATAATGATGTTGTATGTTTTGCTTCATTCTAGGGAATGTATTTTGTGTCTTCCGTGCTTCTAATGCGAATGAATATGCCAGTAGAATATCGGTAAGTTCCATGTGAAAGCACAGACTTTATTCTCTCCTCTTTATGCTTTGAGGTTAACTTCGCTTTGCGAAATTTTAGATTTTGTGCCTATTGTAGAAGATTTTATTTTTTTTGTCACTTATTTAAGGATGTGGGAGTGACAAGAAGAGAAATGTGAGAGGAACAAAGTCTGTAAAGTGGGAGTGATTAGATCTGTGAATTAGGGGTAGCCAGATGGGTAAAGTGATCAGATCTGTGAATTAGGGGTAGCCAGATGAGCAAAGTGGGAGGAATAGAATCCTGTTTATTTTTCTCTGTTCTGTGTTCAAATTCTACCGGGATCAGTTGTTGTCTTTCACTCTTTCTGAAATTATTAAATACCAGTCATGTACTGGGGGGTAACTATAATCAACTATAGCCCCACCACCTTCCACTCTTTTATGTCAGAATTAGAAATGATTATTTTTATAATTTAGTTTCCGTTTCATTAATTTCAGATCAATTATAACGCAAGTTCTTGGAGAATTACAGTTCAGTTTTTACCATCGCTGGTTCGAATTTATCTTTCTAGTGAGTGCCCTCTCCAGTATTGGTTTTCTCTACATTGCTCACCAACAGGCACCAGAAAAGAACCTTTTATGATTTTCGTTCATAAACTATTTAAAAACAACATCTCACTTTTTTTTTTTTTTTCTTAACACCAGAAATATTCCCATATTTTCTTCTTTCAGATGCTAAAGACATTGGGTTGTTTCCCTTAGCATTTGATAAACGTAAAAGATCATATGCTCCCCCCCCCCATAATTTCCTTTGTCTTTCATCTCTGCTTTATTATGTAAATATTCAAGGCTATCTCTCTGTAGAAATTAAAAATCTGTTTCCTCCTCCCCTTCTTCCAATGCTGCATCAACCATCACCATTTATGGTGCATGAAATCTCTTGGACCAAACCATGTCCGTTCCTTGTTAAGAATCATTTATATAAAATCTTTTCTCTTCATCTCTCATCGTTGTTACTTTAAACAAGAGACCATTTCGTGTTCTATCTCTTTTGTATTGTCCACAATAAACCGCTGACCACAACTGGAAATTCTTGTCTTATTATGTTAGGTGTTATTGTACAGGATATTAACGCTGACCATTATGGTACAGTCTCCTGTCAGGTTGACTACAGTGTGTCTCCTGTGTGGTAAGAAGTTTGCTTCTCAACCACATGCTTCTGGGTTCAGTCCCACTGCGTGGCACCTTGGGCTAGTGTCTTCTTCCATAGCCTTGGGCCAACCAAAGCTGCGTGAGTGGGTTTGGTTGATGGAAACTGAAAGAAGCCCATATACATATATCTGAGTGTTTGTTTGTCCTGTACCACTGCTTAGCAACCAGTGTCAGTGTCTTTACGTCCCTATGACTCAGAGGTTCAGCAAAAGAGACCGATAGAATAAATATCAGGCTTCAAACAAAATTAGTACTGGGGTTAATTCATTTGACTAAAATTCCTGAAGGTAATGCCCCAACATGACTGCAGTCTAATGACCGAAACAAGTAAAACAAAAGATTCTGACCACTTCTTGTCCAGTCGATAGTAAACTTGACCTTAGTGGAAACGGTATGTTCCAAATTTGTTGGTGTTATGTACAAGTTATTAACACTGACCACCACAATACAGGATATTAACCCTATTGAACGGCTCACAGTAAAATGTTGACCATAGCAGAAATGGCACTTCATATTAGGTGTTAGTTATGTGCTGCTTGTTAACACTGACCGCTACAGGACAGTCCACGTTAAATTAGCAGAGTTTTAGACAATATCTTTAATTGGCGCCATGTAAAAAGGTGCTACATCAGAAGAACCCAGTAGACTCTGTAAAGGGGTTGGCGTTAGGAAGGGCATCCAACTGTAGAAACCATGCTAAAACGGACAATTGGAGCCTGGTGCAGATCTCTGGTTTGTCCAACCCATGCCTGTATGGAAAATGGATGTTCAATGGTGATGATTCATTTTTCTTTTTCATTTTTTTTTTCCATGCTGGCATAAGTTAGACAAATGCATGTTGAGACATTATTGCACATCTGGATGCCCCTCTAGTCATTAATCCTTAGTTGTTTCTCAAGAAGGGACAGTTTTATGATTCCACTTGTCTGCCAAAATGCTGAGCTGCAGGACAATTTATTTGCAAGGAATGTCAAAAAGTTTCCTTTTTTTTCACTCAAGATTTTTTTGTGTAAAGTCACAAAATGTGAACATTTTCAAAGATACACACACACAACACACACATACATATGCACCATGTTAAGAGCACATAGAAAACTCTGTAAGTGGCTGGCATTTGGAAAGATATCCAGCTGGAGACACCATACCAAAACAGATAAATGGAGCCAACTGGCCAACTCCTGTCAAATGATCCAACCCATGCCAGCTTTGAAAACAGACACTAAATGATGATGATGATGATGACAATGAGCTTCTACATAATTTCCAAATTCTAATTCTACAGACAAGACATTGATAGAACCAAGTTTACGATAGAAGACATTTGGCCAAAGTACCATGCAGTGGGATAGATCTCAAAACCACTTGGTGACAAACTAATCTTTGTATCCACACGACCACTTAGCAGTATTTGTTGTGATTTTCTGCATTCTGGGTTCAAATTCCGCCAAGATCAACATTGTTATTTATTGTATCAGGGGGGGTCGATAGAATATAGTAAGTAGTCCAGGATAGTGGACTGGTAGAGCATCGTACTTGATACTATGTGGTGTCTATTGCAGTTCTGTGTGTTTTAGGTTCAAATTCTGCTTCCTACCACCAGAGAGTCAAGAATAAGGAAATGTAACATTTGAACCAGGACTTGTGACTGACGAAGAGTGCCAGGACTTGTGACTGACGAAGAGTATCAGGAATGGAACGATCAGTTGCCATGACTACCATGGAAGAAACAATCATCACCATCATCATCATCATATTGATTTCAAATTTTAGCACAAGGCCAGCATTTGCAGGGAAGGGTGTCAGTTGATTACACTCCCAGATTACACTTGTTTTATTGAACCCCAAGAAGATGAAAGGTAAAGTTGACCTCAGTGGAATTTGAACTTGGAACATAAAGACCGACAAGATGCTGCTGAGCATTTTCTCTTGTCTGGCATGCTAACAATTCTGTCAGCTTGTTGCCGTCATCATATTAATGCTGAAGTTTACTGATGCAGATTTTCTAGGGGCAGATTTGCTTCCTGTTGTTAACCCTCACCTTGTTTCCAGGTAAAATAATTCGGCAAAAGACACCAATGGAATAAGTACAAAGCTTACAAAGAATAAGTTCTGGGGTTGATTTGTTCAACTAAAGATGGTGCTCCAGCATTGTCGCAGTCAAGTGACTGAAACAAGGAAAAGAGTATATATATATACATATATATATCTGTGACAGACTTTTTCCAGTTCCCATCTACCAAGCAATTGAACCCAGGATCACATGCTTATGAAGTAATCTTCCTAACCACAGAACCACGTCTCTTAGGTGAGTCACATTACTTGTTTTTTTTCTTCTTTTTTCTTTGCATTTTTTAACCGAAAGGGAAGGGCAGTGCCCACAAAATTTCATAGGGCCCCTGAGGTTGAAGGAAAGGAGTGGAGAAAGTATCCTAATATAGAAAATCCAGCCCAAATGTTTGCAACACAGTGGCCTCCTCCCACTAAAGGTGCCAGGTGGTGATATTAAACTGGGTGAGGGATTAAGTCCATCACCCAAATAGACTATGGCAAGATTTGAACTCAGAATGCAAAATGTCAGAATGAATACCACAAGGCATCTGTTCTGATGTTTTACACCATCCTGAAGTAGGATTTTTTCTTTCTTTGTTTTTGACCCTTGAAAGAGTGAAAGGGACAAAGTGGGCCTTGGCAGGATTTGAACTCATGAGTGTTAGACAGCATCCTTTAAGATATTTATTCAGACTCTGTGTTCTAACAGCTCTGCCAATTCACAGCCTTAATTAATTAATTGCTCTCAGCGATTGGCAAAGTTGTTAGTTAATTATTGACATGACAAAGCCAAGCCTAACAAGAACTGGTTGACTCTTAAATTGAGAGAGTGGGTGGGGTCTCATAGAACCCACTTTACACATGTTTCCTTCAAAATTCTTTCACATCCAGGAAGTTATACATTTTTGGAATTGTGACGTTAAGTGGCAACACTAGACTGAAACAACACTTGGTACCATACAGAATAGTTTAAAAACAGATGTCACGATATATGATGGAACTAAGCGAACAGGATAATGAGACAGGTATTGTACTTTAGTGATAAAGACCATGGAGACAAAGGACCAATTGAAACTGAATAAATTTAAAGTGGTTCCAGATTTTGGCACAAGGCCAGCGAGAGTTGGTGGGGAAGCGAAATGTAAGTCCATTACCTAACCCTGGTGCTCAGTCGGTACTTATTTTATCAACCCTGAAAGGATGAAAGGCAAAGTTGAACTCAGAATGTAAAGACTGACGAAATGCCGCCAAGCATTTCTACCCAGCATGCTAACAATTCTGCCAGCTTACCCCCACCTTAATAATAATAATAATAATAATAATAATAATCGTTTCTACTATGGGCACAAGGACAGTAATTTGGGGGAGGTGGCAGGCAGTCGATTACATCAGCTCCAGTATTTAAGTGCTATTTATTCTGTCAATCCCCGAAAGGATGACGATTAGATAGTAAAATGGTCCAGTTTTTTTTTTTTTTTTAAACTTGTTTCAGTCACAAGGTTGCTGCCATGCTGGAGTACCACCTTGAAGAAATTTAATTATCATTAAGTACACACACTCAAAAGGGTTGTAATCATTTCTCATTAAGTCAGCCCTGTTTGAACTGGCCTATAATTCTAAGGCGTTCCAGCTATGACCATCCTGCTGGTTTTTGCAGACAGTGTATATCTAGGACTACACTAAAAATATGTTCCTTCCTGGTTTTTATTGTTGTTGTTGTTGTTATTTTAAGACTGCAATGGGATTTGAAAATTATATGGCTGGTATTTCTAGCATCCATGTAGAGGCTTCCTCGTTGAAGACAACCAAAACAAACTGAAGAAAAAAAATGTGAACAAAATCAAGAAAAGAGTTTTTCTTTTTTTAATAACTTTTAATTAGCATTTTAATTTCTGTACAGAAATAAAATTTTAGCAGTTTTAAATTTACAAGATATCAGAAAATGTACAAAAAAGATAAATTATTAATTAGTTAATCAGGCATGAAGCCATTCTTTTAAACATTTTCGCAAGGCAAGAAGAACTGAGTTTCTTGCCCAAGGGCACAAACATACACTGCTATTAGCAAGATAACGAACCCAATAAGTTAATTAGCCTTAATTCATTAACCCAGTGGGTTTATGTGCCTCATAAT
The DNA here is from genome assembly GCA_029874955.1 of Octopus insularis. Taxonomy (NCBI): domain Eukaryota; kingdom Metazoa; phylum Mollusca; class Cephalopoda; order Octopoda; family Octopodidae; genus Octopus; species Octopus insularis. Next base: position 3,179 of record JARUKP010000645.1, on the reverse strand, counting down.
TAGAATTTTCTTTCTCTTTTGTTTTTGTTGTTGCATTGTCAAAAATTCTACTTTTTAGAGTGGAAGTGATGCAATGGCATTCATGCCTCTCCCAAGGGTTTTGTGACACAAATAGTCGCTGTTTGATAACCAGCGAAAAACTGTTGTCACGATAATGTTTTCCCAATGTGGGTGAAATTAAAAAAGAATCGGGCAGTGGCTAAAATCTGTGTGAATAAGTGAAAGTTATTAAAGTTAACAGCAAAACTGAATGACCTGTGGCCAGTCTGGAGCAAGTAAATGTAGAAGAGAAGAATTAAATAGAGTGGATACAGAGAGAAAGAGAGGATTAATCTAATCCCAATGATTACATTGTATGATACCCCTTATTCCTGTTTAATTTTATTTTTAATCTCTTAATTAGGGTAAAAGGCAGTGTCTATGACACTTTTTAGGGCCCCTGAGACTGGTGAGAGAGAAGTAGGGGGTGGGAGACGTGGTCAGAATGTTTACATGATAGTGGACCCTGCTAAAGGTATGGGGGTGGGAGACATGGTCAGAATGTTTACATGATAGCGGACCCCGCTAAAGGTACTGAAGATGGCAGTGGTGGAGGTGATGTTAAACTGGACAAGTTAAGTCTATCACCTAAATTGGTTGTTGTGGGATCTGAAGAGCTGCAACAAATACAACAAGGCATCTCATCTGATATGCAAACAATTCTGTCAGTGCATCCCTTTAGACTCGTTCTTTGTGGGTCATCTCACTGCTAACCACACTTCTCCCAAAGATGAAAGGCAAAATTGTACCTCAACAGGATTTGAACTCAGAATTTCCAGTGTCAGAATCAAATCAATGCCACAAGTTGTCTTGCATATTAACAACCTGATTAACCCTCATTACCATATTTGATTAACCCTCGTCACCATATTTCTCTTAAAATACTTTACAACCTTAGTTATTTAAATTATTTTTTGAAAATAATTAAAATAACTGTCATTATTATTAACCCTGTTGAATCCATGAGAATGCTTTAGCAGACGCAGTTTCATTTGATTCGAGTGTCCTTGAAAGAAGCTAAAGCAGGAGGAGACCACATGGGTTTTGTGTTCGCAGCTGCAAATAACAATGTTTCTGCCAATGAGACTCAAGTCTGATTTGGCATGGTGTTCTACAGCTGGATGCCCTTCCTAATGCCAGCCACCCTAAGAGTGTAATGGTGCTTTTATGTGCCATTTGCATGAGACCAGTATCTGCCACAACTGTGGTTTTACTTGGCTTGATGGATCTTCTTCACAAGTACGGTATAATACCAGAGGTCTTGGTCATTGTCTCCGTGAGGCCCAACGCTCAAAAGGTGCTTTTGCATGCCTTTGTTTTAATTAATTTTGAAATTAATGAAGAATTTAGTAAAATCACTCAGGTCATTATTTAGTTGGTGTTTGGAATATACCTTAACGTGAAATTTTGATGGAACCTTTTAATTTAAATCACTTTAACTCCTTTAATTACTATATTTCTGTTAAAATACACTGCCATTGTTTTAATTAATTTTGAAATTAATGAAGAATTTAGTCAATAACTTTTGTCATCATAAAGCTGGTGTTAGCAATGAATAAATATGAAACGTTGACGGAAAGTTTTAATTAAGACCGGTTTAAAACAGAAAGTTTGCATTAAAGAACCAAGGGTGGCGGTGGTGTCAAAGAGGTTAGTCGCCAGTCACAATAAAATGAGTAATAAATTCACAGCATATGACGTGAAGTTATGACAGTCGGACAAGTTTATCACAGCTGGTGTGTTCATGTACAAAGACTGACATGTTTATCGTTTGAGACAAAAGCTTAAAGACTTTCTAGGTTAGTTGACCTTTCTTCTAACTGAAGTTTTAGGGTCAACACATTACAAACTGTGAGACTTGTTGATGTATCAAACCTTTTTATCATGAGAACAGTTAGGGTGCTACCAAGTAGACAGATTGCTAGTGGAGTTGGGGGTGGGGTTGGGATTGTGGTAGTTATGGTAATTACTTACGATCAATCACCCTGCAAGTGGTGAAGGTCATTCAGAAATAAACCACAATTACAAACCCATACAAAGTCGTTATTATTATCATTTAACACAAGGCAAAGGGAGCTGGCAGAATCATTAGCACGCTGGATGAAATGCTTAGCGCTATTTCGCCTGTCACTACGATCTGAGTTCCAATTCCACCGAGGTCGACTTTGCCTTTTATCTTTTTGGAGTCGATAAATTAAGTGCCAGTGAAACAATGGGGGGGATCAATGTAATCGACTAGTTCCCTCTCCAAAAATTTCAGGCCTTGTGTCTATAGTAGAAAGGATGATTATCATTTCACATCCATTTTCCATGCTGGTATGGGTTGGACGGTTTGGCAGGATGGTTGGAGAGCTGCACCAGGTTCCAATTGTCTGTTCTGGCATGGTTTCTATGACCAGACACTTTTCCTAATGCTAACTACCTTATTAAGACAAATATTTTTAATTAAACTTAACAAGTGGCCCCCCCACCATCACTAGCACCCCCACAAAAAACACTGCTTGAGAAACAGTGGATTACTTTTAATTGGAATTTCAAGAATCTTGTTTAATTTTTGTCTCTAATTATAAATTTCTTCCATAAAATAATATATTATTTCTAAAAAAATTGGTAGAAGGGAATGAGGAATTGAAGTTTTGTTTTTAGCATCCATGACCCTTATCACATTTTCTCAGAACATAGCCCTACATACCACATCCCCTAAGTAGATTTGGTAGATGGTGTATTTGTCTCCCACCATCTTTTGACAACCGGTGTCGGCGTATTTATGTCCCCATAACTTAGCAGTTTGGCAAAAAGTAACCGACAAAATAAGTACCAGGCTTTAAAAGACGAACTAAGTGCTGGTGTCTGATTCATTCAACTAAAAATTCTTCAAGGTTGTGCCCCAGCATGGCCGCAGTCTAATGACTGAAACAAGTAAAAGAAAGAAAGAGAGAGAAATAAAGATAATATTGATATTGCTCGATGGAATTTGGAAATTAGTTCTTTTCTTCATTTATTTGTAATTATTTTGGATTTGGTTGCAATACTGAAATCTAATTTTAACTAAAAGAATACAAACTATGTTCTCTCTCTCTCTCTCTCTCTCTCTCTCTCTCTCTCTTTCTCTCTCTCTCTCTCTCTCTCTCTCTCTCTCT
>JARUKP010000644.1:0-10916 GCA_029874955.1 Octopus insularis | reverse complement strand
GCAAAAGAGACCGATAGAATAAGTACTAGGCTTACAAAGAATAAGTCCTGGGGTCAATTTGCTTGACTAAAGGTGGTGCTCCAGCATGGCTGCAATCAATTGACTGAAACAAGTAAAAGAGTAAAGAGAGAGAATAATCAAAACCGTCAATGCTTTCAAATGTCTTAGATCACACATAGTAGACTCCCAAAAGGACTTTTGCATCCACAAAGCTCTTTCTCAGGATGCATGTAACAGACTTGATAAGATCTGGCACTCAAACCTTCCACCCATGTTAAAAGTTAGAATATTTAGAACACTGATTGAGCTGATCCTTCTCTATGGATCAGAGACCTGGACCTTATTGGCTCTCTAAGAAATTTTATAGATAAATAAGGTATAAAACCAAGTTTTTAGTTTAATAATACTTTTATTACCAAATTTTTGTGAAAAATCTATCTGCAACCAACATCCTTGACTGCTTGTTTCCTTCAAAAGAATTTTCAAGTCTTCCTTTCCTCTTGTGTGAGTTAAGGCCACATAAAGCTGGCTGTGACTAAATATGGGGGCTGGCAATTAAATACCAACATTTTTGAAGTGACGTTTCCTTTTAGTTGCACTCTCCATTACTGAAACCAACCTCAAGTCATACGACTTAAAGCCACAAAAAGCAGTCTGTGACTTATAGTTGATGATGTAAAAACTCCCTATTCAAAATTTATTGCATAAATTTCTTAATATAAATAAATTAGGCACATGTATGAATTATCAAATGTGTATTTATAATATACCTTTCAACTGCAGTCGTTTTATATTCTTAATACATTCAGGCAAAAATTATTTTCTCTAATGAGTTTGTATATGTATATGTTTGTGTAGATGTGCATGATTGTAATAATTATTTTTAACAAAACAGATAGAATATGGATAGAAAATCAAATTAATACACTTGTCAAATGTTATCTAGTCATTGTCTTTTGAGATGTGACATCGATCATTGTTTGTTACTGAAAGAACATTGGTTCACACATACAAACATACACATACTTCCCTTGTGCACGCACACACATACACACAGTTGAAATGCTGTTTGATTTTTCTTTTCAGCATTGAATGTTCACTATCCCACTTCCATTGTACGCACACAAATTCACATCAAGAATGGCTACAGTCTTAGGGCTGAAATGTATAAAAGAATACGAGTGTGTGTGTATGTGTATGTGTGTCTATGTGAGTGTGTGTGTGTGTGAGTTAGTTTTATTGTTTTTATTTTTGTCTTATGTCAATACCTAACTTTCTAAGCGAGTGTGGAGTAAGCAGGAAGTTGGCTATTACTAACTTGAGAGAGGCAGTGGGCATAGAGATTTTAACTAATTACTCTCCACTGTTTCAAGCATGGTAGATGGATTACAAGTAGCGGATGATACTACTTTTAAACATAACAGGATACTGTTTTGTTTTTCTTTCTTAATTTTAATTTGTGCTACTTGCAACTTGAAAATTTTAACATTTGAATATAAGATTCCTATTGAATATCACATTGAATTGTCAGTGTAGTACAACAGAACTGACCTGTACAACATATTACAACAGAACTGACATAGTACAACAGAACTATACATACACACACAGTCATGCACACAATTTTTGGCACCCTTGGTCTAAAATAGGTTGTTATTGAATGTCTCCCTAAAATTAGTGTCTACATAAATAATTTTTTATCAATGCAGGCAGAGTTGTTTAAGGGACACCAAACAAAAGTTAAATTTCTAAAACAATTTTTCTTTAATGAGTAATGCAGAAAAACAAAACAATTTGATGATTCAAAATTATTCCCCACCCCCTACCCTGGACAACATTTGATGATTAAAGTCAATAGTGTATCCTTTATGCTTAATAACTTCCATCAGTCTATGAGGGTTATTTTCAATTATATTCAGGCACAGATCAGAAGGAATTTTAATTGCATATTCTTCCAACTGCTTCAAATTAGATGGCCATCTTATTTTCATTCTTTATTTTGGCTACCACCATAAATTTTCTATTGAGTTTAAGCCAGGACTTTGAACCAGCCATAGTGATAGTTTCTTTCAACCAATTTTGGATTAAAAGTGAAGCATGTTTAGGATCATGGTCCTGCTGAAAGTATAACAGCATCCCCATCCCAGTTGCTTCACCAGTGACTTTCATTCAAAACATTGAGGTAATTCTCTTTTTAATAATTACTTTAATTTTATTTCATTTTTCAGTGTCATTGGCAAAAAAAAAAAAAAAAACCCAACCTCCCAGCATTATGCTGCCTTTGCCATGTTTGATGGCAGAGATGATGTTCTTTGAATTGTAGGCTACTCCACTTTTCCTCCAAATGGTAGTTCTATGTTTTGAACGGATAAATTAAGTTTAGTTTCATCAGGCCTCAGAACAGAGAACAAGCTTCTTTCAGAAAGTCCCTTGTAAACTTCAAATGAGCTTTGTCTTCAACAATAGTGTCTTCTAGAGATGGCACGCTTTCAAGTTACTTCTATAGTGTTCAAGTAATCGTTGACCTTGAAGCATGGATTCCAATGTGCTGTCAAATTGTCTATTATCTTTGCAGTTGTTACCTTAGTATCATTGTTGACCATTTTAATTAACATCCACTCATGTTTTTCTGAAAAGAGGTCCTTTCTGCTACATCCAACAAACCAGTGTTTTGATGCTTCATGATCATGTTGTGAACAGTTGATCTAGCCATATTGAACTTCTTAAATATTGTCTTATACCCACCTCTAGCAGCATGAGCATCTCCAGTCTTCTTCTTGAAGCAATATGAGCAAAAACAGTCTTCTTCTTGAAGTCAGAACTGTGCAGTTACATCTTCACCACGATATCACAGATGGAATGATTTGTTGACCAAAAGAAGGTTGTAAAAAGATTGTGCAAGTAATGTCATGTAGTCTTGTTACATATTATTCTAGAAGTTTCTGTATTTTAGAACTTCGTCAAGATAACATAAACTATATTATTCAACACATATTCTTATATTGTTGCCCAGATCAGTTTTTTTCTTTTTTTTGCAACATAATAACATAGGTCAACAAAATTAAATGTATTACACTCATTATAAATGAAAACCAACTTTTTTAGACTAATTTTTCATGCTGATTTCAAAATTTCACTCTATTTGTATGCAGCATGTATTAGTTTTCCAGTAGATACATGCAAATATTTACATATTTGTATACTTGAAATCATTAGCGTAATAAGTAAGGACATTAATTTTAAAAAGTAAATGAGTTTATTGAGTTAAAAATCATCACTATCATTCTACAAAGAATGAATACACAAAAAATAGGTCAGACAATACAAAGTTAGAACAATAAAGTTAGAAAGATTGTGATTTGGATTTCCTGCGGTGTTCCTGATTTGGTTGATCATGGTAAAGTGTCCAGCAGTAGTCAGCCAGCATACTGTCATTCCAGAAGCCTTGGTGTCGTTTCTCCGTAGCACTAATGTCATGGTGAAAGATTTCACCACATCTATCAGACAATGCTCCAAGGTTATCTGCGAAGAAATCCAGATGGGAGTCCAAGAAGTGAACTTCCCGTGACATGCAACAACCCCATTGCTGAGTAACATTTAAGAAGATTCTTGATGCCATCTTTGTAGTCCATTGTCTTTTTGTTGCCCAAGAAAATCTTACAGATCCAATTGAAAGCATTCCAGACTGGCAGTTCCAGTGTTGTCTTGAAGTTGACATCTTTGAGTACTTCTCTAATTTGGGGTCCGAAAAAGATACCCACTTTCAACTTCACCTGTGTGATTTTGGGAAACTTTTCTGCAATATTCTCAAACCCTCTGGCATTTCTCTTCCCTAGTGTGTTTACAAACTGCTCCATCAGTCCAAGCTTTATGTGCAAGGGAGGCAATAGGACATTACATGGATCTACAAGAGGTGTGTTCTTGATGCTAGACAGTCCTGGCTGGTATGATGTTCTTGTCTGCCAGTTTGATTCCGAATAATGTCTGTCAGTTGCCCAACTATCCCATAGACACAAGATACAACAGTATTTTGTGAAACCTGACTGCATTCCTATTAACATTCCAATGGCTTTTAAATCTCCACATATTTTCCATGAGTACCTTTCATAGGCAATAGCAAGAAGTAAAAGCTCCATTTTCTCACATGATACATGAAGATGAACGGAGTGCGCAATAAGAATGGAGGACTTAAAATTACCATTATGGAGAAGTACAGCTTTTAAACTTCGTTTTGAAGAATCAATAAACAAATACCACTCTGCAGGATCATGATTTTGTGATAAACATTTGAAAAGTTCATCGATGTTACTGCAAAAGCAAGGCGGGCTTTCAGCAGAAAAAACACGTTTGTAGAACCACATTTCTCTGCCGAAAATAAGTTGTACGAACACCGTACTCCGTCAGATACTTCCCCTTCAGTCTCAATGCCAATAGTTCTACTTTATCGTTTGAGAGGGATAGGTCTCTGACAAAGCCATTCAGTTCAGCTTGGGAAAATTTCAGAGGTTCAAAGCTATCGTCATCAGCTACGTAATCTTCCTCAGCAGCACTATAGTGACAGTCAGCATCATCATCTGTTGTTTCAATACCATCATCTGGTGGAACTGGAATTGGCAGACTTCCATTGTGAGGCACAGGTCTCATTGCAGAATCCAAATTGAGATACACATTTTTGCGTTTATTCTTCATAGAAAATCCTGTGAAAACTTACTTTGCAAAATGGTCTTTCAGCTTCCTCCATATCATTGGAACAGCAAAAGGTATGGACTTCTTCTTATTGAACCAACCACGTAAGCCATTTAAGCAAGCTGAGCAGATAAAATGTGGTGCCCATAACTTTTCCTGATCGCCAAGAGGACAGTCAAAGTATGACTTATAAATCTTCTTGATCTCTGGTGTTGTTATACGTTTTTGAGCTTTCACAATAAATTGTCCACAGACATAACAAAACACATCAGAACGATTTCTACGCTGTCTTGACATTGTTAACAATGTAAAACAAGTAAGGAAATAAATACAAACAGTTGTACATATACTGAATTTGAGATGATGAAATATTTCATCAGATCAATTACGACGGGGCAATTTGAGATGTTGAAATACCTATTTCATCAGACAAAATTTGATCGATTAATTTAAGATGATGAACTATTGCATCTGAAATATGCAGCAATGAATAATGTAGTTTATTTTTAAAGGTATGATTCCATGATGTAAATGAAATACATGCATACACATCCTTAATTGGAATGTCTATATAATGCATGAGCTAAAACCAAAAAGCTTTTTCATCTTGAAAACTGCACTTGATATCAGAAAACTAATTGTATATTTGAAATCAGTACACCTTGACATATGCTTGACGAAAAATACTTGTTGATCAGTGTAATTAGATGATTTACATATAGCCATTCCAAGAAAGATTGTCCTCTTCTTGATATAAAACTTCCAATGGGTATTTAATACATGTGTACAAATACACTGTAGGAACGCTCCCTCTCTCATACATACAAATGTCTTGCATCTTCGTAAATTGTAGAACAGCAAAATATTCATCTTAATTTGATTTTCACAAGTATTCTGCTCAAATTCTTACAAGATCAGCTTTAGTTCGCATCCTTTCGATTCAAATGGTCGATTAGGTTCTTCACATCAAAATTACTTACCTTGTGCCTAAGTTAGAAATGGATAGCTATAAATTATGTGCACACATGTATATGCAAGGCGAATGAATTCATTTTGTGTGTATGTATGTGTTTGTGTGTGTATGTTTGTGTATGTGTGTTTGTGTTTATATGTGCTTGTGCATATATGTATGTGTGAGTATGTGTGCATCTGTATGTTTGTGTATGTGTGTGTGAATGTACATGTATGTGTGTGTGCATGTTTGTGTATGCGTTTATGTATTTGTATGCATGTGTGGGTGTCTGTGTGTGTGTCTTTGTGTATATATGTGTGTGTATGTGCTTGTGTGTGTATGTATGAGTGTGTATGGGAATATGTGTGTGTGTGTGTGTGTGTCTGCATACATATAGTGATGTTTATCTTTTATCTAGTATCTTTTGAGTCTTTCAGTCATGTGACTGAGGCCATGCTGGGGCACCACCTTGAAGAATTTCAGCCAAATGAAGCGACCCCCAGATCTTATTTTCATAAGCCTAGTACTTAATCCATCAGTCTCTTTTGCCAAACTGCTAAGTTACAAGTACATAAACACACAAAAACAAGCTGTGATGGGTGGTGCAGGACAAACACTCACACATACACACACACACACACACACACACACACACACACACACACACACATAGATACACACAACAAGCTTCTTTCAGTTTCCATCTACCAAATGCACTCACAAAGCTGTAGTCGAGCCGAGGCTATACTGGAAGATACTCGCTCAAGGTGCTACATAGTGGGACTGAACCCGGAATCATTGCGGTTGTGAAAGAATCTTCTTACCACACTGCCAAATCTGCACCTATACATAAATTTACTTGACCACATGCTATTTAATGAATAAAGACTACCCCTCTAAACTCACATACAGCATCATCCCCCCACACACACACTGGATATTATGAGTAATTGGCCCTTTCAGGCCAAGCACTCATGGGTCTAGTTACCCGTTTCCATGGCATATAAGCAACCAAAATCACAACATTTCCCTCGAATGGGACATCAGTCCAACTCGGGGTTACTCATTTATAGCTGAAAGAACTGGAACAACATGAAATGAAGTGTTTTTCATTGACCAATCCAGGAATTGAAACCACAATCTTACAATCATGAGTCCAACACCCTAACCCCTAAGCCATGCACCTCCACAACAATGTGAAATGAAGTGTTTTGCTCAAGAACACAATGCATTGCCCAGTGCAGGAATTGAAACCACAATCTTACAATTATGAGTCCAACACCCTAACCACTAAGCCATGCACCTCCACAGCAATGTGAAATAAAGTGTTTTGCTCAAGAACACAATGCATTGCCCAGTGCAGGAATTGAAACCACAATCTTACAATCATGAGTCCAACACCCTAACCACTAAGCCATGCATGTCCAGAGCAATGTGAAATGAAACGTTTTGCTCAAGTACTCAATGCACCACCCAGTTTGTGAATTGAAACTCTGATCTTGTGCTCATGAGTAGAACATCCCAAACACTCAGTTAAGGGCTTCCTCTTATGTACCCAACAATTTAATCACAGCTACCCTGGGGAAGCTGGTTTAATACAATCACTGTTGAAACCCGTATGTTGTACCTTTCTTTCTAGTAAGAAACAAAAATGGCTCCCAGATTAATCAGTTCTGCTGACGGTCCTATGTGAATTTTGCTGTTCATAGCAAAAGCCTCGTGGTCTCTGATGCGCAAGAGTTAAAACAATCATATGCAAACCTTACTTGAAAACCTAAATGAAGTCACTCACATTGAAACAGATTTTGTCAGTCATCATAAATTTTCTTAATTTCTTTTGTATTCATTTTTATTACTTTTATCTAATTTCACCATATTTGAACAACATTGTGTTAATTATATTTCCAATTAACTTTTATCAGCTTTTATGAATTATATTTTGCCCTTTGTTACAGAGAGCAAAATGAGCTTTCCTGCATTGCTCTCAGACAGGCCTGTCAGTCAGTCAGTCAGTCAGTCTATATACATCAATATCAAGGCTGTGAGCTGGAAGAATTCTTTCCTTGCTGGGCAAAATGCTTAGCAACATTTCAAATACTGCTGAGGTTGACTTTGTCTTTCATTCTTTTGAGTAGATGCCTTAAAAAACGAGCATCCATTTTTACATTGCTAGGATGGGGTTACATGAATATATCATTGAGGTATTATTCTACAGCCAGATGCTCTTCCTGCCACTAACCCTTACCTGTTTCTCAAGTAAGGAATCTCTTTTTTCATCTCTTTGAAGGAGCACAGTGAGTGAATGATTTGTTGACAGAAGTGACAGCTGAAAAAGAACACGGTATGTATATGTATATATATAGGATATCAGTTTTATTGTGAGTTCTGTAAAGTTCAATGATTCAGGCTGTAACACATTGAACATTGCAATATGTATAAGGATGATTTCTAATTTAGGCCCTAAGTTAGTAATTGTGAGAGGAAGAGCTTGGTCAATACCATTGATCCCCACTACTACTTGACTGGTACTTAGTTCATAACCCTTTTACAGTGGAAATCAGATATAGCTATTCAAAGTTTCATTACTTTTAACTGCAGAAAGCAGTTTTATGTACCAAAGTTTTGGGAAATGCCATGTTTGAAGCTACATTTGGTGATATTCTGGGCTTTTATTAACTTATTTGACGGTGGTCATGTTGGAGCACCACCTTAAAGGGTTTTTTTAATTCTATCAGTCTCTTTTGCTGAACTGCTAAGTTAAGGGGACATAAACACACCAACATTGGTTGTCAAGTGATGGTGGGGGACAAACACAGGCAGAATGACATGTACACATAACTCTCTTTTTACTCTTTTACTTGTTTCAGTCATTTGACTGCAGCCATGCTGGAGCACTGCCTTTAGTTGAGCAAATCGACCCCAGGACTTATTCTTTGTAAGCCTTGTACTTATTCTATAGGTCTCTTTTGCCGAACCGCTAGTCCTTTAGTTCACTTTGATTTTTGACGAGACATTCACATCCATCAGGCATCTGATCTCTACAACAGCGCATGACCCGCTCTCTGTCCCATAGAACAATATTTGGTCTATTGTGCTTATTGCGCTTATTGTTGCGGTTTTTATTGGAATTTTCCACCAGTATTCTTTATTTTAAGAGGCGTGAATATATTCTGGTTTTGGTATACTTTTGAAGGGGAAGTACTTTTCGGGCGATGATGAAATTATTTCCGAGGTAAAAATCATGGCTCCAGCTGCAATCTACCGACTTCTACAGACGAGGTCTTCACAGCTGCATAAAGCGATTGGATAAGCGTGTCACCATTGGTGGTGGCTATGTACAGAAGGGCTAATAATTATGCCAAGTTTCGTTTATCCCAGTCCTTGGGAAATGGGTCAGGGGAAATCTTTAATGAACACCCCTCGTAGGTATCAGGACAATCTTTTTCTACGGGTAGCATTGAAGATGGTTATAGCGACATGTCACGTCTCATGGAAAAGCAGTATCTTGCGAACATTTTTAAACAGCTGCTGATGATGGGGGTGGGATGGGTGATATCTATCACACTGGTATAACGCAATCGATATTTTCTATCACAACTTCATGACTTAAAGAAACATTAATCGCCGGCGTTAGGGAGCTAACCAGACCAATGCATTTCTAATTTGACTGCAGCCCAGGCCCGCACAAGGCAGGTACACTTATTCTGACCAAACTATATTCCTATTTCTCGTGAGAATATTATGACCAGTTCGAACTAGTTCTTAATGCTGTGAATGTTACTCGAGTACAGCTTTACGCTTATCAACAAAACAAATGCAGACGACATCAGCGTTTCTTTCTTCTGCTGATCCTGTCATCATATAACTTTTGCATTTCCTTAACAGGACAGACAAAGGGTTCACTGCTAGGATGCAAATTATCAGACAAGCTGTCGCCTTGGAATATTCCTGTTGGTAACTGTTGTGTGACCCCCCCAAGCGAAGAAGTAGGATGGCCCAAGACATATAAATAGAGGTAGTCTAGCCGTGATAGAGGAGTTGAGCGACTGTTCAGTAGCTGTTGAGTAGCAGTCGTGTAGAGATCACCCGAAGGTGCTACATAGCAGTAGCTTGAGACATAACAGTACCTTAATTCCGTTGAAGGTTTACAATATGAGCTTCAGTCCTTACGGATAGCTCTTACACGGCACGTGTAGTAACTATAGTATCCATGAACGGGGGGAGAATCAAACACTTCCATGTTGTCTAACCACACAATGAGCAGACTCCAGCTGTGCTGCTTTGGTTCTTTATAAAGAGCTCGCTTGATGAGAAGCTGTTCGGCACTGTCCCACACCCCTTTCGTTCCACCTACCTGTTGATCAGTCGCTGCGTTGTGTTTCGCAGTGGTCCTCTGAGAATACAAACTAGTAAACTGCGTGCAGATTATAGATAACACTTAAACATTCTATGGGTGCGTGGTTTTGTGTATACGTATGTTTAATGTGTGTGATTAATGCGTGTGTGTTTATTAATGTATATGTTTAACGTGTTTTAATGCGTGTGTTTAATGCGAATGTTTAATGTGTGTGTTTAATGTGTTGTTTCCTTCATTACTCTATCCTCACACCACCACCATCACCACAACATTACAACCACAACAACGCTACCACTAGATACTACCACCTGTACGCCACCGTTAAGTACTTATGCCAACTCATCACTACCATCACCAACACAACCACCGCTGCACCTCTACCCATACACTGTGTACGTGATCGATAACAATCAATAAGTTCCTCCGTGTAATGGAAGTTGAAGAATTTGGCTGTATAGGTTATTGATTGATTATTGATGACTGGTTGATATTGTTACTGCTGTTCGGATTGTGGTGGTAGAGTGGTGACGTAGCGATTGTAATGTGTTGTGGTGGTGGTAGTAGTATAGAGGTTTTACGGGTTGAAATGGATCGTGGTGATGTATTGTGTAGTATTGGTAATAGCACTGTAGTGGTTCTAGTGCAAGTAGTGATCCATTGGTACGATTACGTCAGGTATTCTGATTACTGAGATCTGATATGGTTTGGGGGAGGCGGTGTAGTGGTGCAGTGTGATGAAGGGGCATTGGTTTGTTTGTGGTATACAAATAAGCACTAAGGCGACGAGCTGGCAAAAACGTTAGCACACCGGGCGAAATGCTTAGCGGTATGTCGTCTGTCGCTTCGTTCTGAGTTCAAATTCCGCCGAGGTCGACTTTGCCTTTCATCCTTTCGGGGTCGATTAAATAAGTACCAGTTACG
>JARUKP010000643.1:0-10917 GCA_029874955.1 Octopus insularis | reverse complement strand
GAAACATGGGTGTTTTGTTCATCATTCTGAAACCGATCTTATTCAGGGATCTTTTGAGTGGGATGGGCTACTTGACCTGAAGAAAATTCTAAGTATACCCCTCCTGGAAGGTCATGCTCTGTTTATCTTGATATGAAATCACCATGTTACACATACATGGTTGTGGTGCATGTGCCTGGTGTACCATTATCAGACAGGTGGTCATGATGAGTATAGTGGGCTTCATATAGTGGTACCTCAGTGTCACTTTGATGGCATACATTGCTCTCTCAGTTAATAATAATAATGATAATAATAATAGTTTCAAATTTTGATACAAGGCCAGCAGCTTTTGATGAGGAGGGGAAAGTTGATTACAACATCCCCAGTACTTGACTGGTACTTATTTTATTGACCCCAAGAGGATGAAAGACAAAATTGATCCCAGTGGCATTTGAATACATAGCATAAAGAGCCAGAAGAAATGCCACTAAGCATTTTATCCAGGGTACTAACGATTCTACCTGCTTGATATCCCTTTATTAATATGAGATTAATAATAGTAATATAATAATACTAGATGAAACAGAAGAACCTACTGTGAGAGCTTTTGAGATAATATCAAATGGCATTCATAAATACCATGATCAAATACAGGAATCTCTCTCTTTACAGAAGTAATGCATTCCTAAAAATCTGGCTATAATGTGAAATTCCATAATATGAAGTTAATTTACCTATTGATTTTCATATCAAGTGAAATGGCATTGTTTTTTTTTTAGTAAAAAAGAAAAAAAAGGAGCACAAGAAAACAACAGAGAACAAGCAACACAGTCACCTTTATACATGAAAATAACTTATACAGTACAATATAGATACATGAAAATAACATAATATAGATACTTAAAAATAATGTACAATATAAATGTACACAGTACAATATAAATGCATAAAACCAAAATTATTTCTAGAGGACTACTTTAGGGAAATAATAAGAATCATGATATCATAAGAGTATGTTCTTACCACAAAAGATGTTGACTACTCTGTGAGGGGTAACGGTGGAATGAGTGTTGATAAGAGGATGAGTGGCAATATTTATTATCTTATAGTTCATTATCATGAACTTCAGCTTGAGGGGTGAAAAATTTATACAAAGTTGTTTGTTGTTTATGACACATCTTATCTTCATACAGCTCAGAGCAGGAACCTGAGCTCATTGTAAACTCCTCTTGTAATTTTTATGTTATGTTCGTGATTACAATCATTATCAGCAAAAATCTGCCAACCTTCCTTGATATGTGCCAGCCCTTGACAATTTTTGTAGTCAATTTAAGTGGTGTAGGAGGAATTTCTGTTGTCTCTTCTGTATTCTCAGTTTTTTTTTTCTAACAGTATTAGCTTCATGTTAGATAAACTTTCCCTCTGGGACTCTAGCAACACAATCACATCATCCTCTATAACTTCTTCAAATCCTACATCATTTGCAAATGTCTCAATATCTTTCCAAATTTGATGTAGACTTTATGCTTGAGGAGAACTTTTAATATAGATACAGCCTGGCCATATACTTTTCCAAGCACTATTCAAAGCTGAAGGTTTCACTTCATCTCATGACTCAGCTATATTATCCACAGCATCTGTTATGTTGAATTTCTTCCAGAAATCTCTAACTGTAGATTTATCCTCCCTGTCAATTGCTTTCTAAGTTGTTTGAAAGTTCTCAAATATTATGCCTTGAAGTTAGCTATCGCATTTTGGTCCATTGGCTGGAGCAAAGAAGTTGTATTCTTGAGAATATATTCTACTTTCACATTATCAGGAAGGTCATTTAAGTTCAGTGGGTGGCTTGTTACTTTGTCTAAAACAGGGGTTCCCAAACCCATGGCTGTGACTCAAATAAAGGTCACGAGTATTTTTCTGAGGGTTATGGATAGTTTCGGAAAAAAATGTATAATTATGATATTACATTATGTTACATATGATTATTTATTGATTTATCTAAACAACATCAAGGGTACCAATCCAGTATCTTAGTTTCTAATCCAGTATTTTTTCATCCATGGGTTTATGATGATTACTGTTACGTGTTTGTGAGTGAGTAAGCAAGCAACTGAATACATCTGTGAATGAGTTTGTGAGGGAGAGATGCTTTTTTTAAATGTTTTTACATGAGTTTTTTCTGTAGTCAGGTAATTGTAATTGTTAACTCTTATAACAGCTAGAGATTATAATGAAGGAGAAGGGATAAGTTATTCATGTTTACATAACCAGGAAGAAACAAGTAAAAAACAGCTGTTCCTCCCTCCTTTTGAATTACAAAAAATGGTATCGTCTCATTGTAGATGCTGCTAGTTTCTTGCAATAGGTTAATTGTTTAATTTTAAGGAATAACTTATTTTTAACTTTTCAAAGAGGGCTGGGATGTTTTCTAAAGAAATTTTTTGATTTATTGTTTTCTTTCCAGGTCTGAAGTTTCAAAATGGACCAACGCAAAACACAAGTGGAGTATAAGCCTAAGTTCTTGAAATATGACTTCATTGAGATGAGGGAATGGTCTTGGAAATCCGACCCCCTGTGTTCAATACCAGCAAGGCCTCATCAATGAATCGTTGAAGGAAAGTAAATTGAAGTCTTATCTGCACTCGGTTCAACCAAAGTTTATTGAAAGACAGCTGAGTTACTGGAAGGAGGAGGAAGAACAAACAAAACGAAGTTGGAGTGATGCTCCCTCGAGTTCATCTTTTTCTCTGGAGAAAGCTTCTTTGGTATCCTTTGAAGTGGCATGGATAATTGCAAGATGCAAAAGCCTCATAACATTGGAAAGGAGCTGATAAACCCAGCAGCAGTGGGAATGGTAAAGACTATTGGTGGAGCATACATTGTCAAGAAGGTTCAATCAGCACCACTTTCTGACAATAGCATTAAATGTAGAATTGATCCCATTTGAGAAGATATTTCAACTCAACTGATTGTGGCGCTGAAAATAGCAGAAAAATTTTCTTTGCAAGTAGATGAGTCTGTAGATACTGATGGTTTTTATAAGGTTCAGGGGAGAAGAAGACATTCAAGAAGTATTTCTCTTCTGTAATGCCCTATCGAATACTACCCACTGGAGAAGACATTTTTAATATGATGAACAATTTTTTAAAGAAACATGATTTAGACTGGCTGAATTGTTTGGCAGTATGCTGTGATGGAGCTCAATCAATGATGGGAAGTCGTCTGGGTTTTGTTATTTGTATTAAAGCAGAAAACCTTGATGTCATAATAATTCACTGTTTTTTACATCGAGAATACCTTGCTCCTCCATGCAGTTCTAAATGATGCCATCCAAATTGTGAATTTTGTCAAGGCCATGGCTTTAAAGTCATATATGTGTGAAGAGATGGGGTCACATCACCAAGACTTGCTGTTCCACTCTTATGTCTGTTGGCTATCTCAAATAAAGATTCTTGGAAGAGTTATTAAAATAAAAACTGAAATTGAAATATTTCTGTGTAGGGAAAAGGCATGCACTTGCAGACAAACTAATGCACACACATGTTGGCGTACATGTTGATATCTGTTGTAGCTAGTTGGATTCAAGAGTTGGTGGGTTGATAATGAGGATGATGTGGGTAGTGCTGGTTTAGATGTTAGTGACAGTGGGTCAGTATTGCTGGTGTTGTAGTGGTTCTATTGTTCTTGCTAATTGTATTGTTGTGGTTGTTTAATCTTAGGTAAATCGTCATAGACCTAAGATAAAAAAACATAAATGTCTGTATATGTGTGCATAGTTTTTCAAATCACTAACTATATACTTT
The DNA here is from genome assembly GCA_029874955.1 of Octopus insularis. Taxonomy (NCBI): domain Eukaryota; kingdom Metazoa; phylum Mollusca; class Cephalopoda; order Octopoda; family Octopodidae; genus Octopus; species Octopus insularis. Next base: position 7,132 of record JARUKP010000643.1, on the reverse strand, counting down.
GATCTTAACTAAAACACAAGTGGCTACTGAGCTAAACAGAAAGTGTAGTTTTAAATTTTTAACAATTTAAAACTATGCAGGACAAGTTTACATAAGAGTGAAATCAGTAATTTGAGGTAGCCTTAATGCAGGGGATGCCTGTATTCAAACAAAAATGCATATGTATGCATTTATAAACACACACAGTGTCATTTATCTGTGTATGTGCTCCATGTTGGACTCACAGATATTCATAAAGACTGTTTCTATGAATCCCTTCTGCAGACTACCTCAACGATAATAGGATAATGGTGTTCTCATCATGGCAAGAGGCTTCAATGATCATGCTGGAAAACCCTCTGATGGTTTTCACAGTGTGCATGGAGGCTACAGCTTTGGCTTCAGAATGAGGAAGGACAAAGGCTGCTGGAGTTCTGTGATGCAAATGACTTGATGCTTTGCAACACCATCAGGAAACCTGCCGGCCATCTGATCACTTATCAATCAGGTGGGTACACTAGCCAGATTGACTACATCCTCACTAGAAACAAGGACAGGCATATATTTCTGAATGCTAAGTCTTTCCCCGGTGAAGAATGTACAACCTAACATAGGTTAGTGGTTAGCAGCAATGGTCTTAAGACTAGAAGGATCCTGAGACACAAACCAATATGGAAAAGGAGACTATGGCAGTTCAGGGATCCTTCAAATGAGTAGATTTAGAAATGTCCTTAATGAAGTCTTTGATGAGGAGGTAGAGATGGAGACATACAACACAGAGGAAAACAGGAAGTTCTAAACAGGACAATCTATTGAGGACGACAGACCAAACCTGTGGTTGGAGCAAACCTTCCACCAGGCATGATGGTGGAACAATGAGGTAGGTAGGGCTATAAAAGAGAAGAAACAGGCTTGGAAAGACTGAAAGAGTGAAGATAGCAAAGAGACATATCGGATAGCTACAAGAGAAGATAGGCATCAGGTATATCTAGCTAGGGCAGAAGCAAAAATGAAAAGGTTTGCCAATATCTTGCAGCATAAAGATCCAGACTGCTAGACACTGTGTTAGAGAGAATCAAGATGTTGTGGGAAAGAAGTGTGAATAATGGTATGCTTGCTCTTAGTGATCATGAAAAGAGAGAAGCATGGAAGAGCTACTATTTGTCCATCAAGAGTGACTGCCTAGATACTTAAGACATCTGGTAGAGTTGGATACAGTCAAGTAACCCATATAGTTAATCACATTATACAGAAAGATGTAATCCCCAATGACTGGTGCAGCAGCATCATAGTCAACTACTATAAGGGTAGGAGAGATGCCTTAGATAGAAGTAATTATAGAGGCATCAAACTGTTGGACCAGGTGAAAGATGCAGGGTAACTTATAGCCCAATTATTTAGGAACAGAATTAGACTGAAATGCAGTTTGGCTTTGTCCCAGGGAGAAGCACCATGGAAGCTATTTTCATAGTCAGGCAACTGCAAGACAAGTATTTAGCTAAGAACAAGCCATTGTACTTGGCATTTGTAGATTTAGAGAAAGCCTTTGACAGTACTTCACTCTGTGATATGAAGGTTTCTGAGGAAGCTATGGATAATTGAATGGCTTGTGAAAGCAGTACAAGCTAAGTACATGGATGCTGTTAGTAAGGTATAGGTGGATGTCCACCAAAGGTTGGTTCTCAGCATCCTCCTATTCATCACTGTCCTCTAGATTGTAACAGAGGAATTTAAGACTGGAAGCCCATGTAAACAACTGTATGCTGATGATCTGACCCTCATAGCAGAATTTATAACAGAATTAGAAAAGAAATTCCAGAGGAAGAAACAGAAGCTGGAATCAAAAGGTCTTAAAGAAAACTTAGCAGAGACCAAGGTCCTAGTCAGCAAGATATCAGACAGGACCATTCACCCATCAGGTAAATGGTCTTGCTTGATATGTAGGAAGGGTGCAGACAGAAATTCCATTTCATGTACCCAGTGCAAGCTATGGACCCCAGAGGTGCAGTGGAATAGCTGGAAGGTTAACAGAGAAAGTAGTGTTTGTATGTGGAAAATGTATGGAAGACATAAAGACCACAGATACATGGGAAAATGATTTCCTCAAATGCCTCAGAGGATCTCTGGAAGTTGTAGATAATTTCTGTTACCTAGATGTCCTAATTAGCAATGGAAGAGGTTGTACAAAAAGTGTAATTGCTAGAATAAGAATAGGATGGAAAAAGTACAGAGAGCTTTTACCTCTGTTAGTAACCAAAGGTCTCTCTCTCTGAGTGAAGTAAAGATCGTACGATGCATGCATATGAACTGCAATGCTGTATGGTAGTGAGACATGCCCTGAACTCAAAGGACATGGAAAGACTGGAGAGGAACGAAGCTGATATGCTCTGCCGGATTTGCAATGTTAGTGTGCATGTACAAGAGAGGATTGGTGTCATATGATGCAGATGGATGAAGACAGTTGCATAAAGAAGAGCTGATCACTTAAAGTAGAGAGAAGCTGTGAAAGAGAGAGACCCACAAAGAGAGGGTACAAAGTACTGAATGCTGATCTCAAAACGTTGAACCTTATGAAGATGATAGAAGATTGAGATATGTGGTGCACTGCCGTACTTGAGAAGACCCACCCAACATCACAGAATTGAGATCCTAAAATCAAGTTTTTCTAAGGCCTGTTGCAATTAACAATGCGTCATCTTTATATAAACCAGCTTTGATGTTGAGGAAGTGTGTGTGGAGCTGTTGAAGGAGGTACAGTCCAACTAGATCCATTGCTTCTGTTAGTATTGAGGTTGGCACTGGACCAAAGCTTATTGTTGAAGGATATGAGAGTCTGCCTGGCTGAAAGAATTACATCTATTTCTAAGGAGGTTAAGTTGGTTAAGCTTTTAGCTAGAGTTAGGGCATCTTTAAGGAGGGTTAGAGATATGGAGGCATAGTAGTTGTTGATATCAAATTGCAAGAATGAGGAGGTGTTCTTGCTTTGAAGCAGGTGGAACCATGAGATAACCTCACTTGTGCAGGACCGCAAGTTTACATTTAATTTCTTTCTAATAGTGGGTATGATTCTATCTAATATATTCTTACAGATTCATCCTAAGTCAGATTTGGCAGGGCAGATGAGTCTTATAGAGGGTTTGGTTAAGAAGTCCGATTTATGGTCCTTAAGGTTGAAGTGCAGAAACCTTGGGTTATAGGGCTCTGTACAGTCTTTGACTTTGAGTGTGTTGACAAGCTTGCATTGACTGGTATTGGCAGTATTCAGGCCTGAATGTGGGGATATCCCATAGGATTTGTGTAACTCCTTCTTAATAAATCCAATGTATTCCTCGATAGTAAGAGAGTATAGATTTCCAGTTCTATCAGAGAAGACATGCATTTTGGATGATGATGTAATCCTATTGATGGTTTTGGATTTTTGAATGAAGTTTTGTTTAGAAAATTTTAAGTTCTTAATCATTTTAAGGATATCGGTTTCAAATTTATTGAAGTGGAGTTTGTGAGGAGGATTTTTGTATGATCTAAAATTGTATTTGTTATTGCTGCTTTCACCCGATTTGTGCCTGTTACCATGAAAGAAAGCTTTGCATCTCATTCTTCAGATAAGATCATTTGTTTTGCTAAGTACAAGTAGGAGAAAAGTCTTTTGAGATGGAATGGATATATCCTTGAGTGAAATTCCCAGGAAATGTTTGTCCATAGAGAGCAAAACCTATATTGAGTGATCTGCATGGCAATTTATGCAAAACATGGAGGTTTAGTTCACTGGTGATCTAAACGGATGGGTAAGTGCTGTAATGTATATATACATACAGACATACTAACACACCTGCGTACACACACACACACATATGTATATATACACCCTTCCATATGTATGTATGTGGGAGTGTGAATGTATGTCTGTATATGCATATGTATATTTATATGTATAAATGTCTAAATATATATGTATTAAGTTACATGTGTGAAGGTGCATGGCTCAGTGGTTAGAGCATCGAGCTTACGATTGTGAGGTTGCGAGTTCGAATCCTGGACCGGGCTGCATGTTGTGTTCTTGAGCAAGACACTTTATTTCATGTTGCTTCAGTTCACTCAGCTGTAGCAATGAGTTGCAACGACATAGGTGCCAAGCTGTATTAGCCTTTGCCTTTCCCTTGGATAACACTTGTGGCATGGAGAGGGGAGACTGGTGTGCCGGTCTTCCATAAACAACCTTGCCTGGACTTGTCCCTCAGAGGGTAACTTTCTAGGTGCAATCCCATGGTCAGTCATGACCAATGGGGTTTCAAAATGTTTGGCTGTGTGGTAAGTAGCATACTTACCAACCACATGGTTCCAGGTTCAGTCCCACTGCATGGTACGTTGGGCAAGTGTCTTCTATTATAGCCTCAGGCCAACCAAAGCCTTGTGAGTGGATTTGGAAGACGGAAACTGAAAGAAGCCTGTCATATATATTTATCTATATATGTATGTGTGTTTGTGTCTGTGTTTGTCCCCCAACCGATGCTGGTGTGTTTACATCCCTGTAACTTAGTGGTTCGGCAAAAAGAGACTGATAGTATAAGTACTAGGCTTACAAAGAATAAGTCCTGGGGTCGATTAGCACGACTAAAGGCAGTACTCCAGCATGGCTGCAGTCAAATGACTGAAACAAGTAAAAGAGTATATAAACACCTATGTGTATACGAGGTAGAGGTTGTGTACACATATATATATATATATATATACATATATACATGAGAGCGTGTATGTATGAGTACATACATACACATATATGTTTGAGTGTGTGTATGTGCATGTACATATACATGTTTGTGTGAGTGTGTAAATATGTAAACGTTGTGAATGCAGGAGGTTTATGTCTATGTATTGTGAGAATATGGTTGCGTGTAATTTTTATCTTTTTTCTTTTTTTCTTTTTCAAAGTATTAGAGTAACTTTTCTTTTATTCAACAGTTTTTCATAGCATCTATTGCCATTAATAGCTGACAAGAATGCATTGTAGCTCTTCGCTCTGACATTTGAAACGCCGAATACTATAACGACAACTTTTTACTGTTTATTCTAAAATATAACATATAAATATCCTCTATTTATCTAATATCAAGGTCTCATTCTTTTGTTGTTACTTTTTATCATTATTATCATACACACACACACACACACACACACACACACACACACACACACATTCGCATATATATAATGTATGCATAATTAGTTCATCAGTCCTTGGGAGGTGGTTGATTAAATATGTCTAGGTATTGATTTAATTTCTGCTAATTTATACACTAATGGATTTTCCCAGTTTCTACAAGCATTGCCACAGTAATACTCTTGCTTCATTATCTCATCTTAAGGTAGTTCAATTATGATGATAATGAACCTTTTGTCTAATTTATGATTAATGTCAGCATATAATTGCGTATATGGATTACAAAAACAATGACACAAACATGACTATATAGGTGGTCATTATTGATATTTTATGTGAGCAGATATATAGTTACACACACACATACACACACACACACACTCACACACACACACACACACATACACACGCACACACTCACACACACACACACATACTCACACACACACACGCATACACACACATACAAATATGTGAGTGTGTGTATATATGTGTATATATAAAATTCATGTAAGTGGTCATGTTTTGAATGACGTAGGCAAAAGATTCTCAATGAATTGACATTTGCCCACTGGCTGAAGAAGAAACAAAAACTTAACAGCCTTTGAATTACTAGCTTGGATTAAAAAATGCAAAAAGCAAAAACAAGAAAAATCCCAAAGAAAAGAAACTGAAACTTTCATGATATCATCATCATCGTTTAACGTCCGCTTTCCATGCTGGCATGGGTTGGATGATTTGACTGAGGACTGGTGAAACCGGATGGCAACACCAGCTTCCAATCTGATTTGGCAGAGTTTCTACAGCTGGATGCCCTTCCTAACGCCAACCACTCAGAGAGTGTAGTGGGTGCTTTTACGTGTCACCCGCACAAAGGCCAGTCAGGCAGTACTGGCAACAGTCACGCTCAAGATGGTGTATTTTATGTGCCACCCACACAAGAGCCAGCCCAGGGGCACTGGCAACGATATCGCTCGAAAATCCTACGAAGGCCAGTCAGGCGGTACTGGCAACAGCCACGCTCAAAATGGTGTATTTTATGTGTATATATATGTATATTTGTGTGTGTGAGTGTCATCATTATCATCATCTTTTACATCGGCTTTCTCTGTTGGCATGGGTTGGACAATTTGACTGACAGCTGGCAGGCCAGAAGGCTGCACCAGGCTCCAATCTAATCTGGCAATGTTTCTACAACTGGACGCCCTTCCTAATGCCAACCACTCCGAGAGTGTAGTGAGTGCTTTTTACATGCCGCTAGTATGAGAGCCAGTCAGGCAGCACTGGCAACAACCACGCTTGAATGGTGCTTTTTACATGCCACTGGCACGAGGGCCAGCCATGTAGCATTGGCAACAACCACACTCGAATGGTGCTTTTTACGTGCTACCAGCACATGTATTAAAATCAATCAGTTATTATATACATAATATTATCACATAATTCTAATATAATTAAAGAAACATCACTCTAATTTGTGATTTTCCAAAGTTATAGACTATAACCATTATTATTATTGTCCACATTTTTCTAATCAAAACAACTCCATTTGACTTGTTAGCCATTTGTTATTGGTGGCTGTTTGTGATTTAGCTATCAGTTTTAGTAGGAACACCGACCAGCTGTTTTTGATTTTAATATTAAGATTAATCTATCTTTTGCAATTACAGGCCCAAAGGTGCATAAATGGTGAAACCATTGCAACGCTTAATCTTGTACCAGATTCCTAAATAAATAATCATAGATAATCTCAGTCACTTTTTAATTAGATTGTGATTCTGTCTTTGATTACCAAATGATTAAAAATTGATGTGTAACAGTTTAATGTTATATTCATTACAAAAGCAGATGTTTTACTTAACTTGAAGGAGTTGTTCTAGATACATCATCGTCATCATCATCATTTGTAACTTCTGCGCAAGGATGACACGCAAATTCATGAAGCGTTCCATATTTTTGATCATTGCCAGTGCCCCTGGACTGGCTCTTGTGAGG
>JARUKP010000642.1:7500-10918 GCA_029874955.1 Octopus insularis | reverse complement strand
ATACATACATAAATACATACATACATACATACATACATACATACATACATACATACATACATACATGCACACACATATGTAGTCTCTTGCTACTCTAGAGTTTCCTAATTTATGGATTGCAAGAGCAGTTTCCCGCAACTTATAAATACATACATATATATATATGATGACGAGTAATTTATAAAGTCCTGTCTTGTGTGTGTGAATTTTCAGGTTTGTTCCTGTGTTGCGTCTGTCCAAATTTTAGAATGTATGTATATATACATACGCATAAACATTCACAGATACAGTACCTCTGGCAACAATTCTGATGAGTCACAGACACATATGGCAATATACGTAAAGGCATGACAGATACATGTCTCTACCGGACCTAGATGTATACATTTATCAATTTGTAAATATTAATGACTGAAGCAATATTAATGCCGAAACGTGGATGCTGTATTAGAATGCCGAATACTACTGCATTCGCCCTGAGAGGATCCTTTCATATATGGTATTAAGGACACTGACCTATATTTTAGCAGACGAGAACGGTCTGGTGTGTGCGTCAGAACTACGAGATCATGTGATTTTAACGTGATATGCTTCTCCAGTGGTATAAGGTTCGGTGACTTTTATACCAGCCAAAACTCGCAGCCAACTATAAAGTCACTGATGTTGCAATAGACAACACTCGTATATAAAACTAAATATTAACGATGGAAGTAGTATTAATACCGAAAAGCGGCCTTTATATCCTACTAAATTCGAATCTTTTATTGGAGCACCGAATGCTGTGACGTTCGCCTTGAGAGGTTCTCTCATAGATGTACGGTCCTAATAGCATAAACATATATCTGCTTTTCAGTATTAATACTGCTTCCATCGCTAATACATTTTTATTAGCTTACTGGTTATTTGCAATACCAATGACAGAAAAGTCACTGTTATTCTATATATTGATGGCGGGGAAATCTGACTAGTTTAGGGGGGGTGGGGTAAGCCACCGAGAAGGTGTGGTATGCTGAAATCATGTGATCTGGTAGTTCTGGTGACTATATCAGACGGTTCTTGTCTGCTATGATATATGTATGTGCTCTTAGCACCGTATGTCTATATGGGAGGACTTCTCAATGCGAATATTGTAGTATTCCGAGCTCTAATAAAACATCCACGTTTATCAATTTTCCTGGCAGCAAACTCAGTATGGCTGCCGTTCTTTCATTTAAAGTGTAAAGGTTGCTGTGTTCCACTGCAAATTATACTGAATGATAAAATTTTTTGAGTTGTCACACAAGTTCATGTATAAAACTGAGTGCACCAACACAGGATTTTTAAAGGAGTGCACACATACATAAGGACGCTTCGTAAAAAATGTTGGCTCTAGATCCAGTGTATTTTCAGTGCATGCGTCATCAAATGCACATGTAGTTATGTACACACACGCACATATACACGTATACGCAGTCAAAATATTGAGGAAGGAAACCGTTATTTTTACTTGCAGATTGTATTTGTTTGTATTTTCTTTTTCTAGAATCAAAACCGTCTGAGATACTACGAGACGAGATAGCACAAGCCATTGCAGAAAGAGACAAGTATTCCTTGGAAAAACTAATATCTGAGTGTGAGAAATCACGCTATCCAGAACTGGGTAGAGATCTTAGTGCCGCTCGTGATGCTTTAGAAAGTTTAGGCTATGGTCGAGGAGGTTAGCAAAGAAAGTTCCTCTTCTTATGAGTTATTTCTAATGTATTTCTAAAACTAAAACAAATCTAATTTTTTCAAGCTTTCATAAATTGTTTTGGAATATAATACATGTCTAGTTTGAAAATTTTGATAGTTAGAAACCTCATCATATGGTATTATTTTCGTAATTTAGGTTTTAAGAATAAACAATAATGTAATGTTACTATCATTATATTATTATTGTTTCTAAATCTCTTTCGAATATCAGTGATAAGAGAATTATAAATATATCCGTACTGTAATGACTTAGTTTACATTATTGTTTAATTTGATCTATAGGAAGTATATCGCCATTGGCGTTGCGTGAAAATCTGAAAGCTGTTATGAAATCAAATGATAAAAGACATTTGGATAAAACTATCAGAAATTGTGTAGCTGCCGGTATGACAGAGTTAGAAGCCGATATACAACAAGCTCGAAGTGTATCAGATATTCTTGGAGGTGGCAGCGGAGGTTAGATTTTCACCTGAAAATTGTTCCTAATAATTTTGTTGTATTTACATTATGTTTTATACATTTTTTTCGTTTTTTCGCATGAAAGAATCAAAAGAATAACACTATAAGACACATATTTCTTTATATCCCTAGTTAAAAAGTCGTTATATATTATATATTGCTGTCAAAGAATCAATGATACTCCAGCCCTCTTATCTATATCACTAAATATTTACTGACTGACCTTTTAGACAGAGTCTTTCCATCTTGAATCTACGAAGGATATCAAAGTTTAATTTTCGCGAAGAATTAGTCTTCTACACTGAAAATTGTAAATATAACTATCACAAATAATAATTGCATACAAAAATTTGTCAGTTTACTGAAATTTATACTTCAATCGGAAACAATTGTATTTACTAATCTAAAATCAATTATTTGTGGGATTTTTCTATATTTTGGCTAGCAATATATGTATTGTACTTGCAGAAGTTAAAAGTCCAGCTGCTTTACTCAATCAGTTAGCAAAAGCTATTAAACAAAAAGATGTTCCAGAACTGAGTAAAATCATTGCTGAATGTGAAATACTTGGCTACCCAGAATTGAATTCAGAATTGCGGAGAGCTCGTATTAACCTAGAAGATTTAGGTGGCGGGGATGGAGGTTTGCAAACGTTTTAGATGAACATTCTGAACAATTATAGTTGCTGTCTATTTCTGTCTCATTGATGTAAAGTCGTATCGCATGAATAATAAATATTTGGAGAGAGGAGTGCTGCTTCACCTTTAATTTTTTCAGTTGACTACAAAACTCCCAAAGATCAATGTCGTCCTTTACTGTACAATGTTCTGTTTCTAAGGATGAGGTTAATTTCATAAGTTTCTTTTTCTTTTTTTTTTCTTGGTACAATTACATTCAAAACATATTTCAGTGGCATGAAATGCTTCAGTTCCTTCGTTTAAACAATATCAAATCGAAAGCAACGTAATGAACTCATCTAAAATCTATACATTTACCCCAAAATTTTAATATAAATAATGAAAGAAAGTTCCTCCATAAAGATGCGAATAAATTTCATTAAATTGAAAATCAAAGGACAATGTTTTATTTTTCTTATATCTCCTATCCGATAGGAGTTATTTCAGTTGATGGTCTACGAGAGAAAATTGATCTAGCAATTAGAGACAATGACAAAGAAAGACTGGAAGATGCTATAAATGAATGTATTAATGTTGGAAGGCCAGAACTG
>JARUKP010000642.1:0-5000 GCA_029874955.1 Octopus insularis | reverse complement strand
GGATCTTGAAGAAGATATACAAGCTATAAATAATAGTATAAATATTGTGTTTTAAAAACCCTTTGGATAGAAAGCGTCGAAGGCTGCTGTTAGACACGAATTCAGATATCCTGTAAACATGAAAGATCTACAAAAGTGATCATAAGAATTTTTCTATACATTTTCGAAAATTTATTGTTACCACCGAGAATTGTATTTTGAAGATGGATGCTTGTATGTATATATATGCATGTTTAAACTTGAGCTATTCCACACATATATTTCAGTTGCGATTTTATTATGTTATTAAATGTTACTTGTTTCAAATGATCAATGTGTTTCACAGGATATTATTCAATTTATACTGCTTGATGTTTTTTCACATTTAATAATAGCAGAGAGATGATGGCTAGTGGGAGGTATTAAGAAATTGGGCAAAGATACACATACATAAACACACATACACACTCACACAGACACGCACACCACATCTACATTCATTACTTACAATGTAAGAATATTTTACTTGCAATACATTCTATAACCTGCAATACATTCGCTTCCAATACATTCTATATTTACGATGTGAAGACATGTCTGCTGCACTTAATGGAACAGAGACGACGATGTCAAATCGGGTATAATTGGAGTATGATGTCTCTAGTCCATTAAGTCTTGCAACGTTATCACATCGCAAATATGGAATGTATTCCAAGTGGATGTATTACAAATAACAGAATGTATTGCAAGTGGAATACACTTACATCTTAAGTATAAAATGTAGCTTTGGCGTTGTCTTTTCTTTGTCAAAAACCTTTGTCAAATCAATGCCTGGGGAAAAAATTTGTGTGTACCTCTTGGTTGATCCCACGATGTATGTGTGTATGTTTATGTGTGTGTATGTTTGTGTGTGAGTGTGTGTTTGTGGTTGTGTGTTTCAGTTTGTTTCTGTAGGTGAGTATATTTGGATATGGATGTATTTGTGCATGTTACTTTCTTATTGGTATTATGTTGATGATATCGATAATCTTATATACGGAGGGTAGTTATGTTTTCTACTTTTCATGGGATTTCTACTGCAAAATGTCCAAATTTAATGTCATAGTACCAGGAAAATTCGTGAGACTCATCGTTTCGGAAATGAAATGTAAAAATGATCTAGCAAGTTGATATATTTTTATAATAATGCCAAAACGTTAATGCATGCAGAAGTCTGTGTCTATGTGGGCAACATATGTAATTACATAAAATATACACTTAGATAAGCAAAAACACAGACACACACAAAAACACGTGCACATACACGATAACACGCACAAACACATACACACTCACACAGACACGCAAACGACTTCTACATACACACACATTCAAACACAAGCATACTCACAAACAGACATACATACACAGAAATACACACAAATAAGCACACCACATCTACATTTTATACTTAAGATGTAAGTATATTCCACTTGCAATACATTCTGTAATTTGTAATACATCCACTTGGAATATATTCCATATTTACGATGTGATAACGTTGCAAGACTTAATGGACTAGAGACATCATCCTCCAATTATACCCGATTTGACATCGTCGTCTCTCAGACTAAAAGCCTTTCTCACGGCACTGATTTTGTGTAGAAAAATTTGTCTCTTGTTTGATACCACGTAGTGTATTCCTCCGTGTGTGTGTATGTGTATGTATAGGTGTGTGTGTATAAGCGTGCATGCGTGTGTGTGAATGCGTGTGTGGGTGTGCGTGGTTCGGTGTTTCTGAGTGTTTGTGTATATGTCTATTTGTTATGACATTTCGACCACGAAATGTTCAAATTTAATGTCATACTACTAGGAGAGTTCATGAAACGCGGCGTTAAGAAAATGAAATGTAATACAAAATATAGCACGCTGTAAAAGCTTTTTTAATATCAATATTTCAATGCATGGAAAAGGGCAGAAGCCTGCGTCTGTGTGGGCAAATTATATAATTGAATAACATATACACTCAGACAAACACATAGACATTTACACTCAACACAAATACAGTCAACACATGCATACAGACACAGACACACACACATAGAGAAAAACAGAAAAAAAATACACTCATGGGCACACATAAACACATACACACACATACACACATAAGAAAGCCAAATATACATTATATAATTACGATATCATTTCGTTGATCACACGAAGTGTGACCGCGGGTGTGTGTATGTGTGCGTGTGTATGTGTGCATGTGTGTGTGTATGTGTATTTGAGTGTGAGTATGCTTTCAATGTGTATGTTTTCATTTTAGTATTGTGTTCATGACATTGGTTAAACAAATTTGTCAAAGCAATGATTATGTGGAAAAACATTTGCGTGTATGACTTGGTTGATCACACTGAGTGTGTCCATGTGGCGTTTGTATGTGTGTTGGTGTGTGTGTGTATGCGTGTTTGTGAGTTTGTGTGAAAGTATGTTTATCCGTATGTTCCTTGTGAGTTTCTCTGTGTTTCTAAGTGTTTATGCATGACATTCTATGTAGGTATATTAGCAAACGGATGTTTCTGCTTCTATTTTTTCCACGTTGGTATTGTGTTCATGACATCAGTAAGGATATATACAGAAATTATTTCTCAGCTTATTTATTGCGCTGTTAAAATACTCTGTCAGGGACGAAGACGCCTGAATCACTTCGCCGAAAACTAAAGTCTGCTATGAAGCAGGGAGATAAAGATACATTGGACAAAGTAATTCACGAATGCATTGCTGCTGGAATGCCAGAACTAGACGTAGACATAAGCGTTGCTCGAGACTTATTGAAAGACGTTAAAATTTCACCTCCAAAAGGTACATAGCATTCACTTTTGCTTTCAAACGCCTATTGAACTAATACAATATTATACATTCTTTTGTTATGATATGGAAAAATCATTTGAAACCGCCACTTTTATGAAGCTATTGAAAGTTTTCATTAATAATTATGTTTACCGATGAATGGTGTGTTTGATACACGACGTAAGTACAACGTGCATAAACTTCCTTTGCCAGACATGAAAACCGTCGAAAGTTTACGAGATGAGCTAGAAAAAGCGACGAAACTGAAAGACAAAGTAGCTCTCAGGCAAATCATTGAAGACTGTGAAGGCGTTGCATATCCTGAATTGAGTTGGGATCTGTCAAAAGCGAGAGACACGCTAGAAAGCTTAGGAGGTGGACGCGGAGGTTAGATATTTGAAATACCGTTGCCTATAGAAAAGTATATATATCTAACATATGTCAATTTATGTAATCAAAACATAGGTTGTATTGAATGTTCTGTAACCGTAATGTAGTCCAAAACGCTACACGATATGTAATAATATTTCGGCAGTATTTCAATTGAACGTTCATGGAATTACATGTGTATTACATTTGCAACGAACGTAATCGTATTAATACGCGGCTCGCCTTCTGAAATGATCTAAGATAATGCTTTAACTATTTTTTCGATGTATGATTGACAGAATGTCTTCCTATTTACATTGTTTAATGTTTTTCACTAGGATATAAATCGGCTGATAGCCTACGTGATAAGCTGAAGGAAGCAGTTGAAGCGAAAGACAAAGGCTATTTACAAAAGATTGTACAAGAAAGCGTGTCTGCCGGAATGCCAGAGCTGAATGACGATATCTTGAAAGCTCGAAGTGTGTTAGACATACTTGAAGGTGGATCTGGAGGTTAGCACATGCATTTAACTGACGCTTGAGCGTAAACGGCGCCTTAAATATAAATTATAATATCTCTGAAATACAATGTCAATGTGTAACAATTTCCTTTTTTAAATTGAATATGATTGTCATCTTGAAATTGTGTTAGAATTTAAAGTAAAATGTTCATGATGTCATCCTGGTGCTAGTGAATGCTGTCGATTTGGTTTGATAGATGTGAAATCAGCGACTTCACTCAGAGACCGGTTAACAGAATTGATGCAAGAAAAAGATGCTACAGGATTGGACAAAGCCATATCGGAATGTGAATCGGCAGAATATCCTGAACTTGGACCTCACTTGCGCAAAGCCCGGGATGTACTTGAAACACTGGGTGGTGGGCGTGGAGGTTAGATACGGTTTCTATTTTTGATGAGATTTCTAGTGCAAATGCCCAAATTTAATGTCATATTACCTGCAGAAAATGTGAGACTCATTGACTAGAAAATGAAATGTAATAAAATCTAGCACGCTGGAAATTTTTTATAATGATATCAATATTACAATGCATGGAAGAGTGCAGAAATTTGCGTTTGTCAAGGCAATATATATAATTGCATAATATATGCATTCAGACAAACGCACACAAAGACACATACATACAGACATTGAAACAGAGGCATACACAGAAAAACGCACACACAGACACACAGACACACACTCACACACACACACACACACACACACACACACACAAACACGCACACACACAATACACAACCACAAACAGACATGCACAATACACAAACGCGCACAACACATCAACATTTTATACTTACGATGTAATTATACATCACTTGCAATACATTCTATAATGTCCTATAACTTCGCTTCCAATACATTCGATTTTTACGATGTGGAGACATGTCTGCAGCACTTAATGGAACAGAGACATCATCGTCCTGTAATTCCCGCTTTCGCTTGTTCGTCCCATCAATGTAACAACGTTTGTCAAAGCAATGGTTTTGTGGAGAAATATTTACGTGTATGTCATGGTTGATCACAGTAAGTGAGTCCATTTGTGCGTGTGTATGTGTGTTGTTGTGTGTATTTGTGTGAAAATGTATTTTTGCCGGTCTTTCTCTGTGTGTTTGCGTATGATTTTCTATGTGGGTATATTTGCAAACGGGTGTTTTTGCTTCTATTTTTCCACGTTGGTATTGTGTTGATGACATCAGTAAAGATATATACAGAAATTATTTCCCAGCTTATTTATTGCGCTGTTAAAATACTCTGTCAGGGACGAAGACGCCTGAATCACTTCGCCGAAAACTAAAGTCT
>JARUKP010000641.1:0-10919 GCA_029874955.1 Octopus insularis | reverse complement strand
TTAAGGCAATAGCAATGTGAATGTTTGTGCTAGAGCAGAGGTTGGAAAATTGGTCAGAATTGACCTTTCAAGGCCCATGCAGCTATCCAAGAAGTCAATAAATACCTGGAACGATTTTAAGTATTAAGGGTGCTTAACTATTAGCAAACTAAATCTGGAAAAGTAACTTAAGGATAAACACATATTAAATATTCTGACTATATCAATATAATATGACTGCAGCCTCTTACTTTTCAATGATATACACACATTAAGGATGTTAAATAAAGATTTTAATCTAAAGCTGCTTCTATTGCATAATTTGAATTTTTTTTCAGCCTGATGGCCTCTTTGCATAACCAGTGAATTGTTTATTCACTGTTTCTATACACTTCAGACTGACCTAGGTAACAGTGTTGAGTGCATAATGTAGACAAGCTGCAAAAACAGCAAAATGCATTTTTGTCTAGCTCTGAGGTATATTGTATTTTTAATGCACCTTGGCTATAAAGGGATCTTTCCCAAGACAGCTTCTGCATCCTCTGACTTTTCAGTGATATACATACATTGTCATATAGATAAAGATTTTAATATGATCTTTATTGATCCTTATGAATCTTGTGAAGTATTTTGATTAAATTTCTTTAAATATTTCTTATTTAAAAAGCGATAATGACTCAAAAGAATGAAGGAATTATTGTTTTCAAATCAAGAAATTAATTAATTATGCATTTTAACTGTATTTGAGATATTTGCATGATGGGAGTCAATAAGTTATTAATGATACCATAAAGGGGTCAATGATATAAGAAAATTGCTGACTCCTGTGTTAGGGTATTATTGTTGGTCGAATGATTGTTAAACAAGTCAGGTATTCACTGTGGTGTGTGTGTATTGATGGTGTAGAGTGCTGGGGTGCAATAAATGATGGAAATATGGAAAGAATGGATATTGCTCTTAAGGTTACTTAGTAATCAAATGTTAATTCTTTTTTCCTTAATATAAACTTCACATTTTCAGAGGTAAATTTGCCAACTTGGAAGACATCACATGCAAAATCAAAGATGGCTGTACAGAACACCCTCCATGGCCACATGGTATCTGTACGAAATGTCAACCAAATGCTGTCACATTAAACAGACAAGTAAGTCTTAGTTTTATTGGATGTGTTACTTCATTTTTAAACTCATTGTTTTTTTTTTTTTTGCTTTTAGCTTCTACTTGTGATGGTGACGACAAGGTCTTTAGGTTTGTTTGTGTAACATTTGTTGGGTTAATTCTCTTATACTCTTTCTTTAATTGCAGTTAAGTCATTGTTGGTGAAGTGAGATTATTTTGTTTTCTGTCAGAATATGAAGAAAATATTCCAGTTGTTTCAGCTCAGTAATTTTTTAACACTGATCAAGTAGACTTATGAGCAAAAACATTCTAACCTTGATTACCATCTCTTTTATTCAGAAATTATATCTAAGACTAAACGATACAATGTACACTTCCATAATTGACAACAGGAGTTGTAATTTGAGTGAGGTTTGGCTGCTATTTCCAGCAGCTCAAACGTTTGTGTAGAGCCTCTTGTTGGCTTGGCTTACTTACATTTTCTAGAGCGAATTTGATTGTCCTAGTTTTTCTTCAGAAAGAATTTGTTTGATTAATTTTCTATTTTTATTTTACCTGTTGATATGATACACCATCACTGGAGCTGACCTGTATATTGTGTTGTATTTTTGTTATAACAGATATACCGGCATGTTGATAACATAATGTTTGAAAATCCTAAAATAGCTGAGCGCTTCTTGAACTATTGGCGCAGTACAGGTCGACAGCGGCTTGGAATACTCTATGGAAAATATGAGGTTCATAAAGACGTGCCTTTAGGGATTAAGGCAACAATATTTGCCATCTATGAACCACCTCAGGTAAAGTAGCAGCTTCTTTTTCATTTTCATATATCGGGCATGGCTGTGTGGTTAAGAAATTTACTTCTTAATTATTTGGTTTCTGGTTCAGTCTTACTGCATAGCACTTGGGTAAGGGTCTTCTGCTATATCCTTGGGTTGACCAAAGCCTTGTGAGAGGATTTGGTTCTTAGAAATTGAATGAAGCTAGTTGTGTGTGTGTGTGTGTTACTGTCTCCTTGTTTTGACATTATGTGATAGTTGTAAATGAATGTCACTGCCTTACAAGTGGTGTCCTTTGTTTCAAATTTTCTGTGAAAATGTGTTTAGCCTTGGGGAAATATTACCTCACTAGGAAACAGATAAGGGTTGATGCAGGAAGGGCATCAGGTTGTAAAGAATCTATCTCAACAAGTTCCGTTCATTCCATGTAAGCATGGAAAAGTAGACCTTATAAAATGATAATGATGATCATCACTTTATGTCTGCTTTTCATCCTGGCATGGGTTTGTTGGGTTCACATGGTCTGAGTTCTTATTGCATGCCACTGTGAATTGTAGATAGATCAGAGGACCATCTCTCTTATATACATTTTTGGCTTGGTTTCTATGGCTAAATGCTCTTTCCTCACCAAACACATTACTGAGTATACTGGGTATTCTTTATCATGGCACCAACATCAGAGGGTTTTTCTTGTACACTATACAAGTATAGAATTTTCACAATTCTAATTCACACATTGCATATTTGCTAGTGACTGCTGAAAATTCCAAATTTGAATAAATAAACATTGTGTTTGACAGAGTAATCTGAATGCTGAGGGTTAATGTTTACTTTTCTGTACTTGCATGGATTAGATGGAATTCATTGAGGCAGATTTTCTATGGCTGGATGCTCTTCCTGTCATCAGCTTTTTTGTTTCCAAGTAAGGTAATATTTTCCTATAGTCAGGCATATTTTATATGAAAGTTTAGGAACAAGTGACATGTCTTAACAACCATCATGTGATGTCAAGACAAGGACATGCACATATGCATAAATTATATCTACTATATAAATGCGAGTGTATGTGGCTGTGTATGTGTGTTTAGCCCAGAAGAGCTCTGGAATGGTGCATCCTTGAGAAAAACAAATTTGATATTCAAAATCTGCATCCCAGAGAAAATTTTATCCAGCAATAATAATAAAAAAAATATAATTTGCTTTGATGACTCTTCCTCTTTCTATCTTTCACCACCAATGTATCTCTCTCTATATATTAATCATATTCTTTGCCACTGTTTGATTCAGTAGTTGTGTTTTAGATGTTATAAGTATCTATGGTGGTGGTGAGGTGTCCAAGGTAAGGATTTTTTTGGCATCACCTGATGTTAGTGTAACCATCATCTGTCTCCTCCTTTCTGTTTACAGGAAAGTTCTAAAAACCGTATTCAAATAATGAAAGATGAGAATGATGAATTAGTGAAGAGTATAGCTGAAAAGATGGGAATTCATCCAGTTGGTTGGATTTTCACTGATCTTATGGCCGAGGACTTGAAGAAAGCAACTGTGAAGCATTATAGAGGCAATCAGGTACAATTTTAAAATCCATTGTATAAAGACAAAAGGTTTGATGGCTGTGTAGTGACAGCAGTATATGTTCTAGTACTTTATTTTCTGAGTTCAAATTTTGCTGAGGTTAACTTTCATCCAACTTGAGTTGATAATAGAAAGTATCAGTTAAGTACTGGGGTTGGTTTAATCAGATAACTCCTTAACATCTCTAGCTTTGTACCTCTATTAGAAACAAACCGTTGTTGTTGTTGTTGTTAAGATGATGAGTTGGCAGAATCATTAGCACGCCAGGTAAAATGCTTTGCAGCATTTCATGTGTCTTTATATTCTGAGTTCAAATTCCACTGAGCATGACTTTGCCTTTCATCCTTTGGGGTTAATAAAAGAAGTACCAGTTGAGTATTGGGGTTGATGTAATTGACTTGCTCCCATCCATGAACTTGCTAGCCTTGTGCCAAAATTTGAAACCAATATTAAGGTGGTGAACTAGCAAAGTTGTTAGCATATTGTCAAAATACTTAGTGTCATGTTATGAGTTCAAATCACAATGAAGTTAACTTTGATTTTCATCTTTTCAGGGTCGATAAAATAAAGCCCCAGGGAAGTACTAGAGTTGATGGTATTGACTAATGCTACTCTCCTTAAAGAATTGCTGGTATGTGCCAAAATTAGAAAGAATAATAATAATAATCCTTTCTACTATTGACATATGGCCTGAAAATTTGTGGGAGCGGTCTAGTTGATCTCATTGACTCCAGTACTTGACTGGTACTTGAGCACTGGATTTGATTTAACTGATTGTGTCCTTCTCTGAAATTTGTAGTCTAGTACCTCTGCTAGTAACCATTATTAGAAAGATGGCAGAATTGGAAGAATGTCAGGACGGAAAGCTTTGTGGTATTTAGTTACCCTACTTTTCATTCTGGATTCAAATCCTGCTTGCAATAATTGTTTTGAATTCAAACCTCTTTTGAGTCTGCTTTTAAAGTTGATAAATAAAGAGAACCTGGATTGATTCAGTGACACAGTCATCATTTAAAAGTGGTCCTGATGTTTAATTTGTAGTATACTCATTTTTTATGGATAGTGAGCTGGTTTGGACTGTTGGTATTACATTACACTATTGATGCTGTTCATATCATAAGGATCTAGAAAGTTTGGAAGATATGAAATTAAGAAATAAATTTTCTTCCTTTTTAACAGTGGAACTCTAAATAGTTAAAACTAAAAATAATAGAATATTGGATGGAAAAATTCTTGCTGGTAAGAACAGTGCTTCTGAAATAGATGTAGTAAATTTGAAATGTTGCTTTGGTATAATGGTTAAACATTTATCATGTTTAAGATGTGGGTTTGAGTCCCAATGGCAGCCTGTGACTTTTTCCTTCCAAAAGGTTTTTCTAAACCCAATATTCTACATGCTATTACTTATAACTTTATCTACTTCAATTTCCACCATTAAAAGAAATTATTTATTTCATATATCTCAAAGTTTCTAGATTCTTATGATGTAAAACAACATGCAATTCTTGTTGGTAAGAAAAAAGCTTCTAAAATGGAGAGAAAATTTGAAAGGTTGCTTTGGTAGTCTCTCTGGCAGCCTTTGACTTTTTTCGTTTCAAAGGGATTTTTTTAAAACCAATATTCTATATGCTGTCACGGTAAGAACAAAGCTTATAAAATGGATGGAGAGCATTTGAGGGGTTGTTTTAGTATAATAGTAGAATGTCTGTAGGTTTGTGTCTCACAGGTAGCCTTCAATTTTTTTCACCCAAAGGTTTTTTTTTTTCAACTCAGTATTAAATTGTAAGATAACATGAATAGCATGCTGTTATTTATAGCTTTTACTTTTTGATAATATTCCAACCTTTGATTTTTATATTTGGCTGACAATATGCTGTTGTTTTGGCCAGTTATAATCCTACTACCATTAACATAGAAGAAAATATGATTCTATATGGAAAAAATACCACATAACTTTACTTGCAGGCCAACCTAGAGGATGTCCTTAGACAAACCATTTAATGCTCACTAAAGCCAATTTCATTACCTGTAAGTAGGATCACAGATGGACATATTCCTCTACTGAAAACAGTGTGAGGACTGTATCATTGACTGTTGCATTGTTAACTTGCTGAGTTCAAATGTTCCAATGAGCATTACACAGAGACAAATATATCCCTCTTGGCTGTTGTAGATACTATATACATGGAGGGAAAGTCTTCAGTTTATGTTTCCAGTTAAGATGTTAGTTATAGGACTTACACATCATCTGTACCTTTTTTTTTTTGTTGTTTTATTTTTATATCAGGTTTGTTTCTGTAAGTCATTAATGGGTTTGCTGAAGCAAGTATTTCCATCATTGATTGTCTGTTACTCAACTAACACCAACTGTTCAACCATGTTTCTTTGTTCAGGATTCACATTATTTGAGTGCAGAAGAGTGCATCATGGCTGCTGAGTTTCAAAACAAATACCCTAATCCTTGCCAATATTCTGCTGAAGGCAAGTTTGGTTCCAAGTGTGTCACTGTTGTGGTGACAGGTGACAGTAAAAAACAAGTTCACTTTGAAGGTTACCAAGTTTCCAACCAATGCATGGCGTTAGTTCGAGATAACTGTCTGATTCCGACTAAAGATGCACCAGAGCTGGGCTATGTGAAAGAATCTTCCAGTAAACAGTTTGTTCCTGATGTCTTCTACAAGGTAGAAATCCATCTATCATTTTTGGCATTGTTATCATTTCGCCATCATCATTGTCATTGTCATCATTTTCATCTCATCATTATCATCATCAGTCGCCATTGCCATCAGCCACTGTTACTGCCAATCACCACTGCCATCAGTCACTGTATTTGTCAGTTATCGTCATCATTGTTGTTGTCCTCAAGTGTTGTTATCATTATTGTCATAATCATCATTATTTTGGTGTCCATTTTCTATACATGTATTACTTGGTGTTTAATGAACCTGCACATTTGCCACATGTAAAAACTACTTTCTCTGTTAGCTTGCACTGGGTGCACCTTATGGAGTTTCTGCTGATACCTTTTCTGCGTATTGAGTAGAATCACCTCTCTGAAGATATCTGCAATTTGTCTGTTTTCTTATCAATACTTTGGTCTTTGCTAAATTAACTGTAAAACCCTTTGATTCCAGTCCATGCTTCCACACTTGAAATTTCTTCTCTAGTTCTGATAGTGATTCAGCAATAAGAACAAGGTCATCAGCATATAGGAGCTCTCAAGGGTAGCCAGTCTTAAATTCTTCAGTTATAGCTTGGAAGACCAAAATAAACAAGTAGCGGGGCTAATAGCCAATCCCTGGTGGCCTCCTACTTGTGCACTAAACTCCTTGCTATACTTATTGGTGATTCTCACTTTACTGACAGCATCCCTTGTACATTGCGTGTACCGCTCTCACTAGCCACTCACCTGTCCCTAGCTATGTGCCCAGTAGATAAGGGAGCAGCAGACCCTAAGGCTTTCTCCATGTCAACAAAAGCCAGATACAGTGGTTTATTTTTGGTCAAGCATTTCTCCTGCAATTGCTTCACCAGGAAGATAGTATTGATGGTACTTCTCCCTGGCACAAATCCAAACTGCATCTCATCAATACTAACTCTCTTCCTAATTAATTGAACTATGACCCTTCTGCAACTTTCATCACCTGGTCTAATAATTTGATCTGTCTATGGCATCACCCTTGCCTTTGTAGCAACTGACTATAATACTGCTACACCATTCATTGGGTAGCTAGGAAGGAGGCTAGAAAACAGGTATACTTAGCCAGGGGAGATGCAGAAAGGGGGAAGTCTGCCAATGTTCTATAACATGTGGACCAGAGGCTTGAAATGTTTTGGATTGCAAGAGATTGTGTCTGAGACAACCTGATTAACTATATGGGTGACCAGGTCATTTCCCACACCACCAGATATTTTAACCATCTCAGCTGTGATTCCTGATAGACCAGAGGCTTTCCCTGTCTTTATATCTTTAATTGCTTTATCTACTAAGCTACTGTTGATTTAGATAACCAACCCCTTTGTTGGGTCCTCATTAGCGGGCTCTCCTCCCTTACATTCTCTACATCTAGCAACCTTTCATAGTGGCTACTCCAAGCCTCCTCATTTGCAGAATCACTAACTGCAAGTGAGTCATAATCCATGCAAACGTATTTCTCTCTGACCACATTACTATTTTCTCTGACACACTGTCTTGCAATCCAAAACACTTCAAGCCTCTGGTCCTCATGTTACTGAGCATTGACATTCCTCCTTTCTGCTTCTCCCCTGGCTAAGTATACCTGTCTTCTAGCCTCCCTCCTAGCTACCTGATATAGTTCTCTGCTCCCACCATTCTTCCAGTCCTTCCATGCCTGGTTTTTTGCTCTAACCGCCTTGTCTACAACATTGTTCCACCACCATGTCACCCTAGGTCTAGTTGGAACTTTGAAGAAATACTTTCTGTAAATTAAGAAAAAGAAAACATATACAAAGATTATGTAATTAATTATTAAATGAATTAGAACATTCAAAAGTATTAGGAAAAAGAACAACACACACACATACATACACACATGCATGCATGACAACAACAACAACAACAACAGGCATCTTTCAGTTTCCATCTAGCAAATCCACACACAAGGGGTTTGGTCAGCCTGGGGCTATAGTACAACTTTCCAAGATTCTACATGGTGGGACTGAACCCAGAACCATATAGTTTGGAAGCCAACTCTTTAAGATACAGCCACTCCATCATTAAAGTTTTTTTAATATATTTGAGACAGAACTGCTTTGAAGTTGCATTCCTTAGCCAGTTGTTATTCTTGAAGAGATTGACTGAGTGATTCAGTTGCCTGTTGTTCGTGAGTTATAAATTGATGCCTCACAAAAACCTTACTCTTTAGACAATTTATATCTTGTCTTTGTATTTGTTACAGTCTATGAAATTTACAAGATTGACCAGTGTCAAACTCAGATGCTACTTCAGCATGCAGTCTACTGCAGTATCTGAGGATAGGTTGAAATGTTCACTGGTTTACTGAAGGAGTGATGCTAGAACTGTAAAATCTTGCATGCATTAATTTCAACTCTTCTTATTAATAAGTGCATTGTTTTTTTACCAGATAAACTGACATCTGACTGTTCAAAGAAGACTTCAATAGTAACTAGTCACAAATATCAACAAAATTTGGCATTGCAGTGCTATCGAGTACCTGTAGAAAAAGGGTTTAGACCCCAAGGACATTCATGCTGACATGCCTTCTATATTAGGGAATGATGCTCCAGCTTTATCAACAGTGCAAGAGAGGGCAGCTGAATTTAGGAGGGGGAAAGAGTCTTGAAGATCACCTAAATCTAGACATCATGTAGCTGTTACTGTCGAGGAAAACATTGTGTTCACCACATGGTGATGGATGACCAATAAATCAAATAACCAATGCTATTAGCATATCCCATGAGAAAGTTGAGAATATTCTGTGCCCTGAACTTGGCACGATGAAGACTTTTGCTTGGTGGGTGCTATGTCTTGTGATATCTGATTAAAAGTACACCAAACTGATCACATCATGGGAAAATATGATATTGTTTGAGGAAGATCCAGCTGGTTTCCTTGAACATTTCTGAAGCCAGGATGAGTGTTGGGTTCATCACTTTGAACCAGAGACAAAGAGACAATCCATGCAGTGGAAACACCCCCTCCACAACTGCTTCAAAGAAGACCAAGGTCTTTTCCTCTGCAAGGAAGGTGATGGCCTCAGTCTTTTGAGATGCAAAAGGCATTGTGTTTATTGACTATCTTCAAAAGTGCCACACCATCAATTAAGAGTACTCTACCAACTTGCTGAGGCAGTTATGAAAGACTATCATGACCAAACATCCGGGAAAACTAATGAAATGGTTCTTGTTTCAATAGGACAATACTCCAGCACATAAGTCCTTCATTTGAATAGCTGCTGTGGATGACTGAGGCTTTGAACTGGTTGATCACCGTCCAAATTCTCCTGATTTGTCATCATCTGATTATTATTTGTTCCCCAACATGAAAAAACACTTGACTGGGAACCAATATCACAGTGTCGATGATGTCAATCTGCTGCTGCTGCTGCTGCTGCTGCTGCTGCTGCTGCTTTTTTTGACCAACAGCATGACTGCTTCTTCAATAGGATGCAAGCACTGCAACTACAATGGAAGAAGTGTGTGAATTGAAAGGGGGACTGTGTTGAAAAATTAACCCCATTTGGTTCCATTCCATGAGAGTACCTTGGTCAACCTATGAACTTTTAAGCCAATCCACATAGGTGTAAAATATCGAAGTGGGGATTGATAAACCCAGTAGTTTTATAACACAGAGTTCTTAATGATATAAGATAGATCCACAATCTTACTGAAAAAGAGAAAGAAAAGATGAGGGGGAAAAAGCATAGAAAACAAGACTAAAATGTTATCAGACCCAGTTGTAATCTGAAATTTCCTCACACTACTACAACTATTCTGTTAGTCAGTTATAGTGCTACGATTGTTGAAGTCTTGAATAACATGGAACCATCGAAGTTGTTTCATGTCTTAACTCTAATTTCTGAGTTTGATATATTATTTCTTGACAACTTTAAAAAGTTACTTTACTATTTATTTCTTTTTATAGGTTACATCTTAGCTTAAAATTCTCCTCATAAGCTGATACCTAACAGGGATATCATATATGGAACCCCTGTATATATTTACCCCAGTCTAAGTGTCTTTGAAGTTTCATCTAGGCCATACCATTTAACTCAGGTAAACAGGGATTTTTCAATGTCACATAACCTGTTTCCTCATTCTTTATACAATTGTTTCAATTTGGCCTCAGTTTTGGTTTTTCTAAATCCTTTCTCCTTGCTTTACTATTGCTGCTCAGTTTCTGATAATGGCTTGTCAGTGGTGTTCAGTGAATAACTATATCTCCTGGTCCTTGTGCTTTGCAGTGCTTCATGCCCCTCATCTACTGTACTGTTTTTGTTTGTTTGTTTTTAAATATTTTTCTTTCAAATAAAGTGAAAAATGACTCATATTTATTATAAGATATCCCATGACTGTTTCATATAAAGGTCCTGTAAGAAGGAGAATATAGTAGGTGCATTGGTCTGGGACCTGGTGAGCCAAGATGGTGCCCAAGAATATTTGATGCGCGCACACACACACACACACACACACACACACACACAAATTTTGAACTCCTCCTCCACTCCATAGGCTTTACAAAATTTCTCTTGGGAGTCTCTGTTCTTATAAGATACTCCATGTCTGTTTTTTTAAGATACCCCAGTATAGTTTATTAGGAGATAATCCTTGTCAGTTTTGTATATCTTCATATCCATTTTCTTTCTATAAGTTATCTACTAACAATTTCATTTTACACAAGTTTTTGAATAATTCCATTGATGAAATTTCTGCATGAATAGTTTTTATTGGTATATATGTGTGTTGTATGTATGTGGATATGTG
>JARUKP010000640.1:0-10919 GCA_029874955.1 Octopus insularis | reverse complement strand
AATAACGTCCACTTTTGCATGCTTGTATGAGTTAGACATTTGTTGAGACAAATTTTCTATGACTGGATGCCCTTCCTGTCACCAGCCCTCACCTTTTTTCAAGCAAGGTAATTCTCTTTGACCAAACATGTTTTCATGGAAGATTGGAAAAGAAGGAAACCACCTGCATGATGGTGACACTTGTTTACAACTATCACTTGATGTCAAAGACAAGGAGCACAAATATATATATTAAATGGACTTTATTCAGTTTCTTTTCACAAAATCCACTCATACAGTTTTGGTCAGCCCTCAGCTATAGTAGATGATACTTGCCTAACCCTTTAGCATTCAGACTATTCTGTCAAATATAATACTTATTTCTTCACATTGTTTTGAATTAATCATACATTACCTTATAACTTCAAGATTTCGATGTGTTTATTTTTAGAATGACATTATAGGATAAGTATGAGAGGCCAGATCCGGCTAGTTTAAACACAAAACAGGTAGAATATTTGGGCTGGATATGGCTGGTTTAAATGCTGAAGGGTTAAAGTACCACACAATGAAACTGAACAAGAAACTATGTAGTTGGGAAGCAAACTTCATAAACTACACAGCCTTAAATATACAGATACAGATATTCCTGCCAAAGAATTAAAAACAAACCACATAATACATACCTCAACTTCCTCTTCAGCTTTTTCCTCTTGAACATCTTTGCAAACCTCTGACTGTTTGGGTAAAGATAACAGAAACTTGACACAAGAATAAAGGGATAACAAGAGAGTAGACCGATGGCTAAAATCTTCTTGAAGCATCATTTCATAGGCGATCTGAGCGGCACCTGTTATTTAAAAACCATACAGTGCAATAATAATAATAATACAAGAATAAATAATAGATAGAAATGTCAATGCTATACTTTCGAATATAAAGCAATCCTCCTCCTTATCTTCTTCTTTGCTTTAATGAATACGTTTCCAGAGTTGCATAAATGAGACAGAATTCATTGAAGCATAAACCAGACAGAATTCATATTATGACCAGATACTCTTCCTGCTGCCAACCCTCATCTGTTTTCTAAGTAGGTTAATGTTTCTTCCACAGTTGGGCAAGTATCTTCTTATAGCTCCTGGTCAACGAAAGCCTTGTGAATGGGTTTGGCCAATGGAAACTGAAGAAGTATGTCATATGTGTATGCATATATTTGCCTGTGAGTGAGTTCAAATTTCTTCTTGGCTTCAAGTGTGATTGCTATTTGTAAACAATGGCCTTACAGACAGAGCCATTCGCTTGCAGTCCGCCATGGAAACTCATTCAGGCTTCTTAACATGTGACATTTAGCATAGTCTTTGTAAAAAAAGTGCTCATCCATATAGTTCTGTTTGTTTCCAGTTATCTGCATAGAACATGTTCTGGGAGATTATTATTACCTTGGTTGGAAACAGGTGTGAGTTGGCATTAAGAAGACTGTCTGGCCTTAGAAAACTGCTCCAACATACTCTTGTCTGATCTATGCAAGTATGGAAAAGTAGATGTTAAAATGATCATGATGAACTAATGATCTCTCCTGGACAGAAAATGTAGACAGGCAAAAACTACAATATACCCCTAAACATGGTACACCACCACACTTTTCAACTTGCTATATTAACAGACAGGTTCACATAAGGCCTTGTGTAGTGACCCTAATCAAAGCACATGACCCTGTTTACCTATCATACAAGTTCAAAGGTTGAATGTTTTGTAGTAGCTCTTCCCTACAACATATCTTCCTAACATTTCCCACTATTTGTATCCACTCACTACATTCCCTCCCCCTCTACTTTTGCAATCTTGTAAACTTACCCACCCACCCATCCTGTCCTATCCTTGGTTCCACTTTACTTGTATACACCTTCCTGTGACTTGAGTGTATACACCTCCTGTCACATCTTCATCATTTTCCCTCCTCCCTCTCTTTCCTACTGAGGTAGCCATGTATCTCCTTTATTGCAAGGCAATTATTTGTGTACCTCAATTCATGCTCTAACCTCTCATTCCTTGGTACAAAATCATATCCTTCAATACTACTCCTACTTCAGATGAGAAGTCTAGTTTTGTCTTGTAAGATACTTGGTGATCTCACAAGTGATGGTGCCACATAAAAAATACCCAGTACACTTTATAAAGCAGTTGGAGTTAGGAAGGGCATCCAGCCATAGAAACCATTCCAAAATGGACAATGGAGCTTGGCAGTCTTCTGACCTGCCAAAACGTCTAAACCATCCCAGAATGAAAAACAGATGTTAAATGATGATCACGAACAATCAACTATGAAAACAACTCTTTGCTTCAACAACATGCAGATAATCCAATTTGAAAAACCATTCCTTTTTGTTACTAGCATCTACAAGAGGATGTAAAAAAATGGAAGAAGAAATAAAAAAGCTTACAGTCATATTTTCCAGTTTTAATGAAATAGTCCATAAGAATATTTGATGTGGGAAAATCAGGAAAGATTCCATATGCATTCTGTTGGAAAGCAAAGTATCACAAAAAGTCAATAAGAAGATAAATGTTTACAGATAAATCAGTGCATTTATTTGTTTATAACATGAGAAATTCATCATCAGAAAAATCAGAGTTGAAACTGAATGCAGGGCAGCATTGTTTGTTTGTTTATCTAATAACCAATTTTCCATGCTTGTATAGGTTGGAGAAAGGACATATTATAAATGGATGTCCTTCCTGGCACTAACACTTATCTATATTTCAAAGAAGGGATTTTTTTTCTTTTATTCCATAGGTCTTCAAAAGTGTAGAATATCAACATTCACATACACCTACAATATTGGTTTCAAATTTTGGCACAAGGCCAGAAAGCACTAGGGAAGGTGTAAGTCAATTATACTGACTCCCATTCTTCAGCTGGTACTGATTTTATTGACCACAAAAGGATGAAAAGAAAGTTGACCTTGGCCTAATTTGAACTTAGAACGTAAAGACAGATGAAATGCCACTAAGCATTTTGCCTGGCATGCTATTGATTCTGCCAGCTCACCACCTTACACACATATACAATATTGTCAATATTATCAACACCACCCTGTTGCTACCGTCCCTCAACTCATGCACCCACCCATCTTTCAATCCTTCCTAATCTTTAGAGATTGCCCACCTCCCTCTCTCCCACTTCTACTCCCTCCACACACTCTTGCAAATCACCTCCACCCACTATTCCTCCTCCCTGAGGTGCCACCATTATTTGTCTCTTTGAAGATACTATCAATTCATTCTCACTTTCTCACCTAAATGTTAATAGTTACGTACCTCCTCTACAACATAATCTGCCCAACCCCATCTGTTCTTTCATATCTCAACCACCTTACATCTAATATAAGGATGCAACACCATTCTCTTCTTGGCTGTTGTAGACTTATGATATGAGCTACAGGGTGACCTCGGTAGTGCTGGTGGCAAAAAAAAAGTACCTAGTTCACTCTGCAAAGTGGTTGGCATTAGAAAGGGCATCCAGCCATAGTAACCATGTCAAAATAGACATAGTAACCATGTCAAACTGTCCAACCCATGCCAGCACGGAACAGGAAGTTAATTGATGATGATGATGGTCATATATATATATATATATATATATATATATATATGTATGTAGGTATGTAGACAGTGACTCAGTGGGTGTGCAGTGACATAGAAACTTGTGAAACATATTGTCTGATGATGTCATTCTTAATCTAGCAGTATGTTTTTCACACATCCTGTCAATAGGCTGTAAATCTCATGTGATTTGACAAGAAATTTCCATTCAGTCTTGATGTTATTTTGAACAAACCATTTAACAATTAAGCTAGGAAGTGCAGAATATCACAGAGTAGCGACAAAAACAGTAGTGGAAGAAGGGGAGCTTGGAAAAGTGGATGCTGATGATGATGATGATCATACAGTCTCTGGCTATCATTTTTACTCACAAGGCACTGGTCAGCCTGAAGCTACAATAGAAGACACTTGTCCAAGATGTTGTGCACTGAAGTAGAACTTGAGACCACATAGTAGCAAGAGGGTCTCCATATCCATACAACCATGCCTCCCACTGCAATTATTACAAGATAAACTGGCAAAATTTTACTGCCACACAATATTGCACTGCTGGTATACGAATAGAAGAAAACAATATCACCATTCAAGTCTTCTCTCTTCATTTATGCATCTGAAATCCTAATCCATTTTTCTATACACACACACGTATATATTAAATAATAATAATAATCTAAAAGACTTCAATAAACACTTACTTTTTTCTTCATCAAGCTGAGATAATTTTCACCCAGCCCAAGTTTCAGGTATCCACGCGCCAGAGATGTTGCTAAAGAGTCAGTAATGTTTGCAGCATCAACACTATGACGGAACCTGTTTGTTTAGAAACAAACGATGACATAAACAACATTTTCTACTGAATTTCCCCATCTCCTTACCATCATTACTACTGTCACTACCACCACCATTGCCATCATTTTAATGTCCAGCTTTCTGTGCTTGCATGGATCAGATGGAATTCATTGAAACATTCTATTTTCTACACTTAGATGACTTTCCTGTTGCCAACACTTACATGTTTCCAAGAAAATTAATATTTCCCCAAAGCCAAGCATCTTCAGGGAAGATTAGAAACGAAGAACATCACTTGCATGACAATGATGTTTATTATATTATATTATAACCACTCAGGAGATACAAAAGCACACACATGTACATACATATATAACGGGCATATTTCAGTTTTCATATAATCAAATCTACTTACGAGGATTTGGTTGGCTCGGGGATATAGTAGAAAATACTTATCCAATGTATGACTCAATAGGATTGAACCTAAAACTATTTGGTTGGAAAGTAAACTTCTTAACCACACAGCCTTACCTGTGCCTACACACAAACACACACACACACACACCCACACTTATGCTTCACTACTGTATGTGAGCATACCCACCAAAAACGCCTGTGCAATGTTTGATCTGTTCAAGTTGTACAGATAATTCCTTGTCACTGTAATTGATATAAACACAATTAATAAGTAAGTACATTGTTAGAAATCAGTAACAACTGACATTATTATATGCAAATAGATAAATAAATAATATAGAAGAAGAGGAGAAATTTCTAAAGCATTTGCAGGGCATCTGAGACAGGTAAGACTGCTGTAGGTCAGTATGTGCAGGGGAAGAATTCCAGTTGGTTGCAGTTTGGAGAGTAAGGATTTTGTGAAGTGTTTAAAGGGTGATGGACTGATGAAATAGAGGCTAATTAGTTAAAAATTCTGATGATTTTGTAGTAATAAAAGAGGAAGAATGAAGGGCACATCTGAGGAAGTTAATCCAACCGTAACAGTCACAGATATACTTGAATATCTTAATGCAGAATATAACAAAGTTATGTAATAAGGATTGAAATAATGGTTTCACAT
Organism: Octopus insularis; assembly: GCA_029874955.1. Classification (NCBI taxonomy): domain Eukaryota; kingdom Metazoa; phylum Mollusca; class Cephalopoda; order Octopoda; family Octopodidae; genus Octopus; species Octopus insularis. Next base: position 5,470 of record JARUKP010000640.1, on the reverse strand, counting down.
TTTGGAAGAAGACCAGGAATTTTGGTGGAGAGGGCAAGTTGATTACATCAACCCAGTGTTCAACAGGCAAAGTTGACCTTGGTGGAATATGAACTCAGAACATAGAAACAGACAAAATGCCGTTAAGCATTTTGCCTAGTGTGTTAACAATTCTGCCAGGTCACCTGAAATATTAGTTTCCAATTTTGGCATGAGACTAGCAATTTCAGGGATGGGTCAAGTTGATTACAATGACACCAGTGCTCAACTGGTACGTATTTTATTGACCCAAAAAGGATGAAAGGAGAATTAAGGTCAGTGGGATTCGAAGTTAGAATGTAGAGACAGATGAAATGCCATTGGGCATTTTGCCCAGCATGCTAATGATATTGCCAGCTTGCCTGCAGTATTAGCACTTTCTACTCAATAAAACCATCATCACTGATGCTTTCTTTTTGTAAGAAATTCCCAAACAAGATAAGGGACTATGAAGAAGGAGAAATTAAGACAAAAGGAATGAATTTACTTTAGACCGGAAAGAGTTCAGGTCATAAGAAGAAAGAAAACATCGAGATGGAAGAGAGTTCCAAAGTCTGGCAGTTCAAAGAAAAAAGCTACAACCATAAAAAACTTCCTTATTCATGTATATGTGTTTGTGTATACTGCTGAATATCTCCTAAACTGAGAGAACCAAGATTTGTTGTTAAATTAAAATCAAATGACAACGACAAACAATTTCTGAATAGCAAACTGTTAAAAACACAAATGAAATCAACACTGCAATGTAACCATATCCTAGTACATAACAACGCCATATGACATAAAGAAAGAAGCAAAAAAAAAAAGAATGTTTCTAGAACATTTAAAATGTCTGTGGAAAATTATTTTCTAAAATGATTAAAGAGTTTATATATCCACAAAAAACAATAAATGAATAAATAAATGATGGTGAAGTCTAAATCATAAAAGTGTTTGATTACGGCATCTGTTAAGACAGCAAATCATCATTTATCCTAAATTATCTAGAGAAGCATTAACTCAAACATATTCTTCAATTTAATCAGCAGTGTATTGATTTTGAACAGATTTCCTTTCTAGAAGATTGCCAATAAACTTGAACATGATATCTACAGCAATAACAATAACAACAAAACCTCACACTAGTTATTTTTTTTTAAACCAATGATAATCTTTTTTTAATGCTTTTTGAATGTTTTTTTTTTAATTTAAATTTACTTAACCAGATATTGACAAAGTCTTTATTTTAAAAAGAACATGGAAAAATATAATAATGGTTTTAAATTTTGGCACAAGGCCAGTGATTTCGGGGGAAGAGGGGTAAGCCAATTACATCGACCACAGTGCTCAATTGGTACTTATTTTATTGACCTGGAGAGGAGGAAAGGCAAAGTTGACCTCGATAGAATTTGAACTCAGATTGTAAAGATGGTAAGCATTTAGCCTGGTGTGTTAATGATTCTGCCAGTTCACCAAAAATATAATAAAAATGGTTTCAGATTTTAGCAACAGGCCCAGCAATTTTAGGAGTGAGGGCAAGTCAATTACATCACCTAATACTTATTTTTACTGATTCCTAAAAGATGAAAGACAAAGTCAACCTTGACAGAATTTGAACTCAGAATGTAAAGAGCTAAAAGAAATGTTGCTTAGCATTTCATCCAACATACTAATGATTCAGCCAGCTTGCCACCTTAATCATAATAATAATCCTTTCTACCATGTCTAATAAGTGGCCCTTGATCGCACTGTCAGGCCAAAGCTATCTCAAAATTAACTGTAATAGTCCCTGATCTGAAAGTCCTCCAGAACAGACTAACCAGTTTGTTTTTGCTGACAGCGTTTCCTTGAGGACATTAACACTCCTTCAGGGAACAATCAAAGGTGGTAGACACAGAGGAAGACAGAGAAAGAGGTGAGAAAACAACATCTGTGAGTGCACAGGCTTAAAGATGAGAGACACACTGTGAGAGGTAGAAGACGGAGATGGGTGGAGGGATCTGGTTGCAAAGTCATCGGTGCTGTCCCAATGGTCAGCCAGACTACATGATATGTAATGCAATGTAAGAGTTACCACTATTGTTGTTCCTACTGTTATCTTCCGGAGTAATTATTTGAGTATTTGGGACATTTTCTTCACAATTTACTATGTTCATTTTCTTCTTCCTCTCATCCATTTAGTCATGTGTTTTAATTCCGTGCTGCTTTTAGCCATTGTGGTGTTTAGTCATGAGACGTAATTATGGGTGGTAGCCATTTTTAGATGTGAAAAGATAATGTGTGTAAATAAAATTTGAAAAGTTTGTGAAACAAACGTTTTTTTTTTCCTGTTGCCTGCCCTCAGGTATTAAAAACAGTCCCTCCTAAGGAAATTATAGTTCTTTTTACAAGAACTACAAAGAAAATTTCATATGGCAGTGTTTGAATAAATGTAGTTACAAAGGGAGAAGCAAAAACAATTTTTCCATTCAATAAAAGTAATAATAAAAATAATAATAATAATAATGATAATAATAATAATAATTCTTTCTATTAAAGGCACAAGGCCTGAAATGTGGGGAGAGAAAGTAAGTCGATTACATCAACCCCTTGTGCTTATTTTATTGACCCTGAAAGGATGGAAGAAAAGCTACTAAGCATTTTGTACAATATGCCAATGATTCGACCAGCTCACTGCTTTGATAATATTTTTTATTTACATAATTTTAATAATAATAATAATAATAATAGTAATAATAATAATAATAATAATAATAATAATAATAATAATAATAATCCTTTTTACTAAAGGTACAAGGCCTGAAATTTTTGTGGGGAGGAGACCAATCGATTACATCAACCCCAGTGTTTCATTGGTATTTATTTTATTGACCCAGAAAGGATGAAAGGCAAAGTTGACTTCAGTGGAGTTTGAAACCAGAACATGAAGACAGACAAAATGCTGTTAAACGTTTTGCCAGGTGTGCAAACTATTCTGCCAGCTTGTCAAATAATAATAGTGCTGCTATGATAAAATCTGTTTGTACCGTCATTAGCTTTTATGTTGTAAATACCAATATGAAATAAGAAAGAATTGCTATGAGCATATGTCTAGTATAGGTGATGCCAGAGGATGAGAAAATAACAATATTCTGAGATTATGATTTTCTGAGAGAGTAATTGAGCATCACTGACTGCTCGTGGACATACTAAACATGACAAATATGGTCAGGTCATTGACATAACCATACCAAATTATTTGAATACTTTGAGTAAAGAGGTTGAAAGAATCACCATGTACTCCAAACTGGGAGTGGAGATGGCAAAACTGCTTGGAATGTGAAAGGGGATGTAAAAGTGATATCAGTTGCAATCAGGGCATTAGGATAAATCTCATTAAAACTTCAAGGCTTCTTAAAGTGGTTGGGAATATGCAAGATTGAGTCATAAAAAAAAAGAAAGAAAAAAACAACCTTGCTAGGAACTACGCAGATTTTAAGAAAAATATCTGTCTGAGGCCCTTATTGTGACTTGACAAATGATTAAAAACGCCAGTTCATTTTCCATCTAGACTGTGTGACAAAGTAATAATAGTAATAATCCTTTCTACTAAAGGCACAAAGCCTAAAATTTTGGGAGAGGGGATTACTCGATTACATCGACCCCTGGGTTTCCCTGGTACTTAATTTATTGACCCCGAAACGATGAAAGGCAAAGTTGACCTTGGTGGAATTTGAACTCAGAATGTAGTAATGGATGAAATACAACTAAGGATTTCCCCCTGGTTCGCTAACAATTCTGCCAGCTCACTGCTTTACATAGTAATAATAATAATAATGATAATAATAATAATAATGATAATAATAATGAATTCAATTTTTGGCACAAAGCCAGCAGTTTTGGGGAGGAGGTAAGTTGAGTACATAAACTCCAGTGCTTGACTGGTACCTATTTTATCAACATCAAAAAGATGAAAGCAAAGATGACTCTGATGGTATTTGAACTCAGAATGTGATGATTGTGCCAGCTTGCAGTCTTAATAAAATCAATAATAATCCTTTCTACTATTGGCTCAAAACCTGAAAATTTGGGGGAAGGAGCTAGTCGATTTCATCAACCCCAGTGCTCAACTGGTACTTAGTTTACCGACTCCAAAATGATGAAAGGTAAAGTCAACCTTGGCAAAATTTGTACTTCATAAAGATGAAGGAAATGCTTATTTCTTTACTGCCCACAAGGGGGCTAAACATAGAGGGGACAAACAAGGACAGACAAAGGGATTAAGTCGACTACATCGACTCCAGTGCGTAACTGGTACTTATTTAATCGACCCCGAAAGGATGAAAGGCAAAGTCGACCTTGGCGGAATTTGAACTCAGAACGTAGCGGCAGATGAAATACCGTTAAGCATTTCGCCCAACTGCTAACGTTTCTGCCAGCTCGTCGCCAAGACATCTATTTCTGCTGCCCTATTTCTCTGTCACATTCTAACCTTTCATCATCTGATTCTGGATCATCTCCTCCAATGGCCCTTCCATTATAGCCAGACACCTGTTTCTTCCCCTGCCCATTTCATAATTCCACGTCTTGCGAGAGTTACTTGGTGACACTGCTGGTGCCATGTAAAAAGCATCCAGTGGTTGGCATTTAGAAAAGCATCCAGCTGTAAAAAAATCATACCAAAACTAACCTCACCTGTGCTAGCACTACATAAAAAGCACTGAGTCCATTCTGCAGAGTGGTTGGTGTTAGAAAGGGCATCTAGCTGTAAAAACCCTGCCAAAACTGACAGAGTAGCATAAGGTGGTTTTTCTACCTGGTCAGCTCCTGTGAACCTACTCATGCATGCATGGAAGATGGACATTAAATGATGATGATGATGATGATGATGATGATTTTCCTCCATTTCTAGTTACTCTGGTATCAGCCAAAATTTGAAATCAATATTTCTCGTCTGCATCTCCTCAACAAATCTATTCCCATATGAAGAGTCTCCCAACAATTGATGTTTTTAAGAAAACCTTTCTCACTTTTTTTAGATAAAACATGTATTTCATATGTTTTGTATTTCTCTTTTGTTAAGGTTTTACCACCAATGCGTGATGAAGTCCTAAATCTTCCTGAAGAAGGAGACACATTAAGAAACAGGTTTGTAATTAGTTCTTTATCCTTCTTAATACGTCTTGTGCCAAGTCTTTGTAGAATGGACGCTTTTTCGAATCTAGGAATTTTCAATAACCATTTCACTATATATATAAAGGGTGGGCCAAAAGTCACCTGACAGTAAACCAAAACCATTTAATTCCAAGATTGAAATTAAAAAAATTATTTTATATGAGACTTCACTAATAAATAGACAAATGTTGAGAAAAAAAAAACAGATAGAATAAGTACTAGGCTTACAAAGAATAAGTCCCGGGGTCGATTTGCTCGATTAAAGGCGGTGCTCCAGCATGGCCGCAGTCAAATGACTGAAACAAGTAAAAGAGTAAAA
>JARUKP010000639.1:0-10929 GCA_029874955.1 Octopus insularis | reverse complement strand
AAAATGATTATATATATACATATATATATAAATATATATATACATATATATATGGGGGGGAAAATATAGAATGTATATAATGTACATAAACAAAATTAGAATACTGAACACAAAATACAAGAGTCAAAATGAACAGGTTCTAAATTCTAACTATATAAGCTACAAAAGTTTGTCAATAGTTAGGGGAATACAATATTTATACAACAGGTAAAGGGGGAAAAAAATTGATGTCAGCCCAAAACTTGGATATACAATGAAGTCTGAAAAGTAGGTTTTGCTCAGCACTGCTGTTTCGAGTTGCTGGCAAATAACACCCAATTTGTCTGCACATGAAGTGGACGAAGTGAGAAGTGAAGGAGAGAAATATCACACTAAAATATACTTCACCAAACCTTTTGGCTCCAATTTTGATTTGGGGAATAAGAACTCGGGATGTGCTGAAGATTTCTTTTTATTTTACATTCTTCCAAGTTCTTCATTGAAGGTTTCTTCCAAAAAGATTCTCAATAGAAAGTTAACAGAGTTGAACACTATACTGCAATTAGTTTATTATTTAAAAATTTAAAAATAAAGTCATAGCTATCATATTAGAAATTCATTATTATCTAAATATCACTTTTGTCAATTTGCAAGCAAAAAGAAAAGGAAAAAAAAAAAAAAAATGCCAAGTGCAGAGAATAACTAAAGAGCATTTTAGATAACCTAAAATAATAAGGCCACCTAAACTGCAATATAAATAAGTTATTGCTGAAGATAACTGATTTTAATTAAAGATATTTTTAGAAGAGCAAATTAGAAGCAGATGGAATCCATGATGGCGGAGGTAAAAGAAAAAATAATTTAAGAGTTTATATATTGGACAATTATTGTATTGACCAACAGAAGGAAAACATGACTGAGATGTCACTTGACGGCTGTAGAGTATGTAGAGTAAAAAAAGAAAAATTCCCAGTATATTTCTGCCAGAACAAAGCATGATACAATCTAATTAAGAAGGATTCGTGTCATAGCCTCTATTTGGAGGGCCCAATAAGTACAAGCAACAGAAACTTTTCACTGAAATACACTTGTGAAATTTAGGAAAAATAGGATAAAAATTGAAATGGTAACTGAAGAAAAACCAGCACAAATCCATAGACATATACAACTTTATTGGACAAAACAATTATACAACATTTGTTGAGTTGCACAAAAAGTTTAGACTGACTAGTGTTTCCTGACATATTTTGCTGTTTGAAAGCTTGAAGGCTAAATACACAACCGAACCGACGACAACTGCGCCGGGACCCACCACGTAGCTGGCTGCTGTCCTGTGAAATATTTTAAATATTCAGGGTACTTCAATTTTAAACATCTAAAATTTGACCAGTTTTTGCTCTTATAAACTTACTAAAAAGGTCTAATGATTAAAGTTTTTCCCAAAGTCATAGTCACAGATGACAATGCAGCTAGCAGTGGTGAGCTCAGGTCATTATACCCAGCTGAACTTCAACAACTCAAGATCGTTAATGAGGGTTTAGGGGGGATTTTTCTTGGGGAGGGGGTAGGGTTGATATGCTTAGTGCATGTTTATGGGATTTCTTTTTGAAAGTTTTTAGATATTAGTTGAAATTTCAAAACTGACAGGCTTGTGTCATCAATTACTACTTGCGTACAGTCACAAACACACAAATGACCACACAAAATCTGTGATATTCATCAAAATTAAAGGGATATTAATATATACCCTCAGAATAACTAAACTGACATATATTTTCCTCTTTCTCTCTCTCACACACACTCAAACATTCTGCCTGACAAAACACACCAAGAGTTTCACTTTAAAAAATAAAGTGTTAACCTCAATAATTAGCCAGTTGCTGTATTCAGCAATAGTTTACATCCATTTTTGAAAAGTGTCTTGCTCATTTAGGAGAAAGCAGCTGTGCAGAAACAAGTAAAGGAGATGGGCCAAACTTAATACACTAAAGACATAAATAATACTAAGAAAAAATAAATATAAATGCTTGAAAGGAGACATCAATAGTAATCGGCAGCTGGACAGTGATTTCTGTCAGGATATGACCACTAGACAATTGGCTGCACAAGTCATATAGTTGTCTCCTTACAGCAAGGTACTATTTTCTATATACTGACAACTAAAATCATACAGGGTTATCAAATGTGTAATATATCAAATCACATATAGCCATTGGAAATAAATAAACCATTCATAGGCCAGGTATGACAGCCTCCAGGGGTCTATATTTAAAAAAAAAAAAATTAAATTAAGAAAAGTTAAGAAAGATCTTGAGTACATTTGGAGAAGGAGGAACATAGTGTATTGAGAAAGAGTAGATATGAAGTTGACAAGTGGCAAATTTCAGACATTTCCTAAATCAAAACTATATCTGGTGCTTTTCTGTTTTCCTTTTAAATTCATGGAGAGAAAGAATATGCATGTATATTAAACAAATGTGTGTGTGCGTGTGTGTGTGTGAATGCATGTATGTACCACATACATAACACACAGAGAGAACCAGACACTCATAAATAAGTATATGTACATAAAAAATGCCACATTTGACAACTAAGAGTTGAAGATAAAAGGTCAATATCTTAGGGAAATAAGTTCTAATTTTTAACATTCTGCTGGAATTGTTTGACATTCCCTTTAACAAAGTGCTAGAAGCCAGCATTTATTCAAACATTTAATTTTTTTCCTTTTTTGTTTTTCAATTTTCTTTCTTTTTTTTTGTTTTGTTTTGAAGTGGACATGTAGAATAAACAAATAGCCCCACTAAATGGCCTTTTATGGTATGGCAATAAGACTTTTTTTTTTCTCCAAACCATGGTCCCAAGACAAAAAGTTTACACTGAGAGGGGAAATTACAGATACAGTGAACCAAAAATGTTTTCTAGCAAGCTAACAAAGGGAGGGTAATTTCTTGCATACAAATTTTTCTGATCGGATAGTAACACTTATTTGGGGGCCTCCAGAACATCAGGTATAGGAAGAGGGGTATGTGGCAGCACCAACCAGCAATTTATGGTAATACAACCAAATCTTACCTGAAGTGTTAGTAAATATACTATTTTCTTCATAATACGTCCCACCCCCCAACATTTAAACAAATGTATGAATTGTCAATACCATAAGTCCATACTTGCTTTAAGAAGGCATACTAGACAGTTTTGCAAATGGGAAGAAGCAATGTCTATGGATCATGCAGAATAACGTAGCAAGACGTCTGATGCAAATATAAATTGAGATGATTTGTGGAGAAAACTCCCCTTCTTGAAAAGTTTGAATGAGGTCCATTAAGCATTTGTTAGAAAAGTTAGGTGCCAACTGACCTACAATGTACATGAGAACGCTACAAGTAGCGGAGAACATGTTACATATGTTTACTGGAGGAATTTGGTTGCAGGTCGTGGACTCTCTTAGAAACAGACAGTGCAGAAGCAGATTACGATGAGACTTCAAACATCAAACATTAATTCCAGATTTTAAGGAAACTGTCCCATGACCCTGTTGCAACTGCCATACCATCTTCTGTAACACCCAGGCAGCTTACTCTGTTGTCATGACCAGCCAATACACCTATAATGGGAAACACAAAGAAAAAAAAATTTAATCATCCCATCTCAAATATGAGTTTCTTATGAAGTAGTTTCAATTAGGTATCTAGACAAGTTTGTAAACTTGCAAAGTAAAAAAAGAAAAGAACATTGCTAAAGAAAACTAATTGAAGTGTGTTAATAGCCACAGCATGCTACTGCATTTGTTTTAAAACCTTTTCTCTAGCAGTTATAATTCTAAATCATTAAAAATAATGGTTCAAAAATGAGAGGTTCAGAAGCTTAGAGAAAAAAGTTTTACTGTTTCTTACCAGCTCGTTCCTGTTTAAGGACATCCCAGACATTGCAGTTGAAATCATCATAACCGCCAAGTAAAAGACGACCACTTTTAGAAAAGGCAACTGATGTAATACCACATATTATATTGTCATGTGAATACATTCCAATTTCCTGGTCGGCACGGATATCAAACAATCTACAAGTAGCATCATCGGAGCCAGTTGCAAAGGCAAATCCATTGGGGAAATACTACAAAAGAAAAATTAAATTTCAGCAAATTTTCAATATCCAACTAAGGAGAACAAAGTCCAAACAAAAGATATAATTAAGAAAGAGTGTATCACATACTGTTATGGCGTTTATGTCAGATTCATGTCCAGTAAAGGTTTGTTTACATATACCATCACGAATATCAAAGAGCTGAAAAATAATAACTATTGTTACTAAGAAATTCTGTATATTTTTTTAGTCTTCATATAAGTAACAACTTATGAAAAGGGAGAGATAGAGATCTATAATCAAATTTAATAAAAGCTTTTCAAAAGAATGAAGATAATTGATCAAATTACAAAATATATAAGAAAAAAAAAGACAATGAAGGTGTGCTAACCTTAGCTGAAGCATCACAAGCACCTGATACAAAAGTGTTCATGTCTGGTGCAAGTGAAAGGCTCATTACATCACCTGTATGACCTGTGAAAGAGGTAATTTGATTTCCTGTCTCTATATTCCACAATGCACTGGAAAAAAAAAATCATACAAATACATTACAATAATAATAATTAAAAAAAAAGGAGAATTTAGAAAAAAACTTCTAAAATGCATTTTAAATCAGGTGCTACATTCTAACCTGGCTACTAAAAAAAAATCTGTGACGTAAAGTTTTTTAGCATTTCCCAAAGGAAATAAAATTAGAGTGAACACATATACATTAACAGATTATAATAAATTCAAGAAAAAGTAACAAATACGATGCCATCTGGGATAAATTATAAGTAGTAAGGTAGTGTTCAATTATTAATTAGAAAAATTGCCCATAGGAAACAAGTAATGCTTCTATTTAGCGGACAAGCTTAGGATCATCACTAAACAGCTATATTTACCAATCAACATTCTTAAGGGCACCATAGCCAAGAGTTTTGTTGAAATATACAGTGATTGTTCTAATTGCCAAGTGGCCTACATATTTATCAAACAATGGCTACTTTTAGTTAGATAGATGACCTTGCTGAACATGCAGCTGGATAAAAACAAGGTGTGGAGTTAACTGATAGAATAAATAGCAGTAAGGAATACAAATAGGCCAAGAAATATTTGCAACAGATCACTGAAAAACAAAGCAGCAAACTGACACTATGAAAAGATAGAGATCTTGGAAATAAAGCTGAACAAATTGTCCAATATCTGATTAACTATCATCAAGTAATAAACTTGCTCAGTTTTAATCCATTAGCTCAATAATAAGATTACAGCTGTTGTAAAATTAAGAATCAGTTATGGATATGGAAATAATGTGAATTACTTACCATGTCATATCTCCAGAGCTGGTGACTATTTGGTTGTCATCTATGAATCTACAACATGACAGATATCCTGTGTGACCAGGCAATTCACGACTAACTCTCACATTTCCTTCTCTAGTTTTTAGACTGTAAATGGAGCAAATATTATCCAGACCACCACATGCTACATAATTTCCTGTGGGAGCATAGGCACATGTCATTACCCAACTGGAACGGAGCGGTATTGCATGAACCTAAAGTATAAAAATATATCTAAGTTATGAAACAAATATTAACACAAGGATTTCAATATAAAATCACCATTTCAAGAGCTCAATCTTTTCAGCAAGACACACACACGAAAAGAAACTCCCAAACATCAGATCTATATAAGAACTGACCACCAGTCAAAAGATCTGCGGTGAGATACAAAATATATAATTTGCCTTTAGGTTGTTAAAGGTTGTTAAGCCACCCATATTATTTATAATTTTCACTTCTACCATTTTTGAAATCAGTGTACAAGTTCAACAGTTTTCTTATAAGCTGACAAGGTGAGTAGATTTTAACCATAGGCACAGTAAGAGCCACTGATGAAAATTAAGATGCCCTGCATCAAAATTCGAAATCACCAGTGATATGTCTGCTAGGGAACTTATCTTCCTTGTCAGTCATTAAGACAATGCATTTGTGGCTATTGAGTTGTCTTGACTTATTTCTAGCAATGCCAGTACAATATAGTACCCTCTGTCACTTTAGTAACATCTATAAATTTGCCTTTAGATTGTTAAATTGTTAATAAGTCACCCATATTATTTTATATATATATATATATATATATATATACATACACACACACATACTGTATTACAGCATTAAGTAGCAAGAGAGACTTAAAAATACAAATTTATAATACAGGTTAATCTTTAGTGATTGGAGGTAGAAAATACTGTTTAGCAGAGATCTTTAATATTAAGAAAAAAATGCTACACTAGCTTACCTTGTTTGTTGTGTAACCATCCCATACAATTAGTTTACCATCTTGAGAAGCTGATACTAAATTCCTGAGTTGAAAGAAATACAAAATATTAAATGAGGGTGGTATCTATGAACTTAATAGTACATTGATATAACTGGAAAACATTTGTAAGTGTGAAATTTAGACTAAAATGAAGTTTAAAATTAGAAAAGTATACATTTTAAAAACTGGATTAAAACAAAGGTGACATTTCACTTAATGCTTTAAAACATTTTCAAGTTATGTAATATATTTCGGGGGTAAAAGTCAGGCTACTAATACATTCAAAGCCTGTAATGTCCATCTGGGATGAAATCAATAATATAACTGACTGCATCCTCTAACTTGCTACTCATGTAGCTTGAAAACCAGCATGCATACACAGAATGTATGCACATGTATTTATATATGTGTGTGCATGTGTATATAATTTAAACAAACACACGCACACTCAAATCTCAAAATGTTTTATGAAAACAAAAGATTACAAAAACACTTCATGTAAATTTTTATGCCGAAGAAATTATTTAACTTTAAAGTAGCATCAATATTTTCATATGGGAACTTCATTAGTTTGCAGTTTCAATCTTCTATATATGGGGAGATGTAAATAATATACATATCCTTTTGAGAGAAATATGTAAAAACATATTCGTTAGGAAAAGTATTTGATATTACACTATTAAATACATATTTAATTTCTTTTACTACCTAGTTAATTATCTAAAAAGAAAAAAAACTATAATGATTCCAAGATTCCAAGCTAAATTTTAATGTTTAAAGTATAAAACTTAAATCTTTTATAAATTAAACAATTTCAACAAATTTCTGAATGTTAGCAACATTTGCAATTAAATTTTAGAATGTTCATGCAAAAAAGAGTGAGATTATTGCCTAAAATAGATATTTTAGAAGTGATGAAATATGTGAAATGTGTGAAAATATATAATATAGATAGACAGTGCATAAAATTTCTGGAAAGTACTCTCTATAGTGAATAAAGCCTTTAACTATTTTTTGCCTTAAATTTAAAAAGATGAATTTCTAAAAAGAGGAATCTTAGAAATTCAAATTTTCAGGACTGAAAATTTAAAAGTCATTTTGTAGTTTTTATATAGAATATATAAATGCATATATAATAGATTTATTATATTCCCCAAACATTTGACAATAAGCAATGAAGTTCTCAAGAGAGAATTTTAATAAAGCTTAAGTGTAATTAGACTGAATAGTTAAATTTCACAACCCAAATTAAACTTTTCATGAAAAGTGTTAAAGTAATATTTTATTTTTAAAGCTAATAGTAAAATTTCCCTCCAAAATAGAACACTATAGTTCAACAGGTAAATTTCACGTTTTGGATTTAAAAGTTAAGGCATGACTAAATGCTACACAGTAAATCCAGGTGCAGTAGATATAGCATACAGGTGTACAAACATGCAATCAGGAATACCAATTTTTGTCAATATTTAAGCATGACAAACTACCCGGCTAGGTAAAGTTATGGAGATAAAATAAAAGGATGAAAACCCAGACAAACAAGAAATAAAGAATTAAAATGGCTTTCATCGGAAGAGAAAAGCAAAAAGAGAAAATGAAACTAAAAATATACACAAAATAAAAAAAAAAAAAAATCTAGTCACTAGAGAAAAGCAAACAGCTATAGAAGAAAAGCCAATTTGTGAGGTAATGAAAATCAACATAGATGCCTGCTGATAACTATAAAATTAAAAACCATATTCAAGCAAAAAAGTGCCAAATTGTTTAAATAATATTACCTTCTGTTCTCACGCAGATAGTGGAAAGAAAAACAAAACTGAAATTAATGATGCTCATTTGATAGCTAAAAGTAAATTTGCTTCAGTTATAAAGCCCATCAAATACAATCATGTAACAGAAAACCAACATAGTTGAAGATATTCTTAACATCTGGAATATCCTCTAATATGCCGATTGTACAAAAATCATAACCATACGATCAAGTTGTTAGATTATGTGGGGAAAATCTACAGTTGTTTCTTTTTTTCATGAAGACCATTAATCAAGTCCACCAAACCAATTCTTGAGAGCTATGTTGACCTGGAGTTATTTGATGTCTATATGAATACACTACAATAAAACATGCTAAGAATAGAAAAGAAACAAACAAAAAAAAAATCTAGAAGCAAGTAATTTGGAAAGATATTTTATTTATTTAATTAAATTAGACAATTAAGAAGCCACTCTACTATTTCCAACGTAGCAGCCTTTAACTTTTAGATAGAGTTTATGATTACTAGTTTTAAAGTAGTACTAGATTTCACTACAGCACATACACATTCAGGTTTCAAGTAATTAAGTGGCCATTCTAATTTACATTGCACATAATGTTCAGTCCTGCATTTTGCATTTAGCAATATTTGCCTGCATTATTAAATCATCTAATCTTAAAGTATGTTAATTAGATATAAAACAAAATTGGGTGAAATAGAATTTAAATGCTAATAGCAACAGAGAGGACTTATTATTACACAAAAATAAAACAACACATCAGAAGTATTAATCTGATTAAATGAGGAGCTAAAAGACAAGATGTTTTATTCTAACCAGAGCTTAATCCACTACCAACAAGATTAAAAAATTATTCAAGAGAATACAAAACAAGGGATTAAAAATCGAAACGTCTCAAATACACATACATTTAGTTGTACATTTGGCAATAAAAAATTTTGTAATATAGTAATATCAACCTGGTAATCAAAATATTGTTTTTATAACAAGTCAATCAAAAGCAACAAAACAGGTTGGACTGTCTGGCATTCTACATAAAATTTAGTCGAGTATTTTAACTACACAAGATAACAAAGCTCACAATTCAAGCAGTTACCAGCCTTTTAGATACTAATGCACTTGAGACCTGGTAAATGTTAATTTTTCATTTAGCAAAATTACAATAAAGCAGTAAAAGTTCCACATTCCATCCCAGAAAGATGAGTAAATACTTTTACAATAAATTCAATGAAATTTTAATCAAGTCTAAAATGAAAACATACCGAGAATCTGATGCCCAATGCATGGCATATATTTTGGCCAAGTGACCTCTGAGTGTACGCCTTGTTCTCATTTGTATCCTTCCAACTGGTTCCACATTTGCTGTTGCCATTGCTAACGTTGTATCGGCAGCAGCTTTCCGAGCTTCCTAATAATCAGAAAGGGTTAATTTGATAACTTAAAGCACATAGATACACACACACACACACACATACTGAGGGATAGCCAAATGTTATTACAAATCATGGATACATTACTAGTATTTCACTTTTGTTAGGCAAAACATTTACTAAGCTGACAGAACAATAACAGTTAAATAATATTGTTTATTATGGGGCATAGAAACATGCTTGCAATTCTGTGACATTTCCACAAAAATTTTTGAGATTCATAACAGATTAATTTTCAATCACACAAAAAGAAGTTCTGTTAATGTATGCATAATGGATTTGAAAATCAAATACTATGAGAGTGTACAGAGTAATACGTAGAAATTTAAACGTTTAGAAATTCATTCCAAATCTCCAAAACAAAAATATCTTTCGAATGTTTAAAGATAAACCTATATAAATAGGTATATAAAATAAACAAAGCAGAAACTTACCCTAATTTGGTTTTTCAACTGTTCGGTCTCTTGCCGTAATGCTTCAAGTTCGCTAGTCATGGTTGATTTTTTTGTTATTTCACTGAAAAAATAAAGTTTAAAATATGAGTCTCCAACAGAAGTTGTATGAACGAAGTGAAAACCTGGAAAACGTCGAAAGTGAAGTGAGAAAAGCCGAGCTAATTGACTGGATTCAAGGTGTAGTCGATATGTTCTAATAGATAAGGTGGAAACAAATTAAAATCCTACTACTACGACCACTCCCTCAACCTAAGCCGTTATTAACCTCATTATAAGCTAACTGTTTTCGGTAACACTGTCAACAAATGATTAAAAGAACACATTAAAAACTGCAAGAGGAGAAAGAATAAATAAATAAAAAATGCTAACATTTTAATTAGCTTGGCGATGGAGAAAGACTGGACAGTTTTAGAGACAAGCCATAAGAAAATTGAGTTGAGCTAAAATAAACGGAAGTTTAAACCGTGATGTAAGGCTTCAACACTTACGATTCATTAATGACGATTGACGATTTTGATGGGAAGAGTCGTTTTGATGAAAGTTAGACAAGCTAATTTTGTTGAAAAGTTTACTCTATCTCTCATACATACATCTATATATATTACATATTGCAAAATCTTAATAACGACAGAAGATGGAATCTAGGCGGAGTGAGGATTTTAGTAGACGACATAAGATGGAGAAAGAAAAACAAAAAAAACTAGTTCACGTAGGGAACATCTGAATATTTTAGCAACATCTTTATTGAGAAACAACTATATTAAGTACAGTAATTTGGAATAATTGAGAATGGAATAGGAGAAAAAAAATGCCTATCTATGAATTTCTCTCTCGCCCTCTCATATATATATATTGTATAAAAGATCCCATTATATATATATCTTTATATATAGACATATATGCGTGTGTGCAAA
>JARUKP010000638.1:0-10931 GCA_029874955.1 Octopus insularis | reverse complement strand
CTTTCTACTATGGGCACAAGGCCTGAAATTTTGAGGGAGAGGTCTCGTTCACTACATTAGCCCTAGTACTTGACTGGTACTTATTTTATTGATCCTGAAAGGATTTTACCCTGTGTACTAATGATTTTACCAGCTTGCTGCCTTAGTAATATATAAAATACAATGATGTTATGAATGGTCAAAGATCTGCATATCAATCTTAACTCCAAAAAAAAGAGACCAGCATTGACTTCTGGTTCATTGATTCTCAATGTCAACCTAAGGGCATATTAACAGTAAATTTAAGAGGGGTCATTATAGATGAAGCCATTCCTAAAAAGGAGGTGTTGGGTTTATTGTGAAATCTTATAAGCCATGTTCTTATTATTGTTTAGCTCCACGTCAGACATTGACTGATGACATTCCAATCATGGCCATCCTATCTTTTTAGGGCTGTGTAGGACTACAAATATTTAACCCTTTACTTTTCAGATTATTCTGTCAAATGTAATGCTTATTTATTGATCTTCAAGATTTCAATGATGTGATTGCTTATTTTTACAATGACAGTGAAGGGTAGGTACAAGAGGCTGGATGACTGGTTTGAACATCAGACAGGTTGAATATTTGGGCTAGATATGGTTGGTTCAAATGCTAAGGGCTTAAAACAGTTTAAGGGTATTTCTGCTACTATTTTTAACAAATTGAGTAACCATGAGAGGTTCTCTCAACAGGTCAACAAAATCTTGGTTTAGAAAGTTATGTTTCTCCAGCATGTGAAATTATATTAAATTGAAAATGGTTTCAAATATTTTGCTCAAAGTCAGTAAATTTTAGGCAGAGAGAACAAAATAAAGTTCCAATCAAGTACTGGGAGTGATGTAATTGAATGTTTTTTTTTTATTTATT
The DNA here is from genome assembly GCA_029874955.1 of Octopus insularis. NCBI lineage: Eukaryota > Metazoa > Mollusca > Cephalopoda > Octopoda > Octopodidae > Octopus > Octopus insularis. Next base: position 10,043 of record JARUKP010000638.1, on the reverse strand, counting down.
TCATTGACCTTGAAAGGGTGAAAGGCAAAGCCATCTGCAGTAGCATTTGAAGTCAGAAATGTTGCTAAGCATTTTGTCCAGCATGGTAAAAATTCTCCCAGTTCACCACCTTTGGTACAATGCTAACAATTGTAAGGGTGAGGTGAGAAACACATTGATGACCCCCAACACTTGACCGGTGCTTTATTTGATTGATCCCGATGAGGTATGAAGCAATGTTGACTTCAGCAAGGTTTGAATTCAAGAATGTAAGGATCTAGAAGACATGTTACTAAGCATGTTCACTGACTTGCTAACCATTCTGCCATCTTGCTACTTAAAACTGATAATAAAGGTGATATATATTAGTTATTGAGTAAATTCAGATTCTGTGACCTTTTAACTTTGAAGTTTAACCCTTTTAAAGATGATTATGATTATAATGAGATGAGATAAAATATAATTTTCTCTGTATGTATTAAGTCTTTTTTTCTTTCTTTTTTTTTTTTTTTCCAGATAATAAAGTTTTTATGAAAGCGTAAGTGACATGATGGATATGCATAGAAATAAGAAGGACTGCCCTATTCACACTGGCGATTTATACCACCACAAGACGCAGGAAATGAAAACTGCTGCTGAAGCGTCTGAGAAACATTCGCCAAGTTCCAGAGATGTTATGGGTACTTCTCATGTTGATGCTGTGCAATCTTGTCCAAGTGAAATGTACAAAGTTGCTGTCCCTGTCCGTACAATTCTTCCCAACCCCAAGAAATCTCTACTGCCATCTGATAAACCCTTCTCCTGTGATGTCTGTGGTAAAAAATTTGCACGATTCAATATTTTGCAGAATCACAAAAAACTACATTCAGTACATAATTCCACTGTTGGTGCCTTACAACCTAGTGAAAAGCCATTTTTCTATGACATCAGCAATAACTTTGGTGCTCCAACCCATCATCACACTCATGCACCACACACTGCACATGCTCCATTTGTTCCATCTTGGGACCTTGTCGAAATGCACAAGTTAGCTTATGAACGTATGCAGGCAGCAAATGCATCAACCTCTGAAACGCTCTCTGGCTCTGAATCTAAGTACCCTCCACTTGCAGAACTGTATCCCACACTACCATCATCTACTCAGTCTAACTCGCGTGGTGAACGCTCACATGATTTCTTAACATTCCGTGACAATATGGGGACCTCACATGAGACTGTCGCTTCTCCAAATTCAACCCCAATCATTACTCCTTATCTAACAGATTCGCCTTCAAATAATCATTTCAACTGTGTGCCTTCTGCCTCTGAAAAATCCTTTGTCTGTGACATCTGCAAAAAGTGCTTTGCTCGACGTGATACACTGCAATGTCATAGAAGAATTCATGATAATGAGAAGCCATTTGGTTGTGAGACTTGTGGCAAGAAGTTTTCTCGTCGGGACAAACTCCAGTCTCACCTCCGTGTGCATTCAGGAGAGAGGCCATTTCCCTGCAATATCTGCGGGAAAGCATTTGCTCAGTCAGACAAGCTCAAGTGCCATATTCGCACACACACAGGGGAGAAACCCCATCCATGTGACCTGTGCCCTAAAAGATTTGCAAGGAGGGATACCCTCCAGTGTCATAGGCGGACGCATACCGGTGAGAAACCGTTCATGTGCGACACATGTGAAAAGCGATTTTCACGTCGGGACAAACTGACATGCCACAGGCGCGTGCACACAGGCGAGAAGCCATTTGGATGTGAAGTCTGTGGCAAGCAGTTTGCTCGTTCTGATAAGTTGCACCGACACAAACGTACTCATGACCCAACAAAAATAAAATCTTTACTTTCAATTCCAACTTCTGATGGTAACAACAGCAGCCAAACTGAAAACCTATCTCCATTGAACAAAACTCTTTACTCTCAACAAGCACTTGCCTCTGTACTCCCTACAGCTAAAGATTACTCATCTATGAGTACCAACATTTGGCAATCACTCTTTATTTGATAAAATATCTTGCTCATCATCCTGTTCCAGTGTCTTGTGCTCTTCCCCACCCTCTCTAGCTTTCTGTCTGTCTGTCTGTCTCTCTAGTTCTCTGTTATCTATTTTAACTTTGGTACTAAATACTGCAACATTCCCATCTCAGTCCAACACTGCAGGGACGAGGGCACACACACACACACACGCACGCACGCACACACACACACACACACACACACACACACGGTAATGCATATCCTGCCCATCATCCTATTTCAGTTTCATAATCTGTCTTGTGCAAAAATCTTGCATAATGAAGCCTTCATTTGCTGAAGAATCTTTGAAGTGTATAAACATCAGGATCTAAGCAGCAGAATAAACCAGGAAAGCATGTTAATAATACAGTTTTTATCTTGAAGTGCAGCAGTAAAAAAATGTTTCTTAATAACTGGAACCCTACCCTGTCCTTTCAAATGTTTGGCATGGTATCTGGTTACAGATGCTATGAGTTCAAATTTTGCCAAGATCATCTTTGTTTCATTTGTCTAGAGTTAATAAAATAAGGAAATAATGAAGTATAGAAGTCTTTACTAAACCCACAGCAACCAGATTTTTTTCTGTTATGCTTATAATATAAACTGTTATTATAACTGGAACTGATAACAGTAAAATTGCAGGTTTTAGTTATGTTCTGAGTTTGAATACTGTGAGCATCAACTTTTCTTTTCACCTTTCTGGTGGTGGGGGTCAATAAAATAGAGTGCCAATTAAGTGTTGGAGTCAATATAATTGACTGTACTTTAACTCTTCATTATCTGTGGCATTGCATCAGTCTAAGAAACCTTTATGGCAGTTGGAATCAATTTGAAGCAGAGTGAAATGGAAATTTTGTTTGATTTACGAGGGGTGTTCATTAAAGATTTCCCCCAACCCACTTTTCAAGGACTGGGACAAACAAAACTTAGCATAATTATTAGTTCTTCTCTACATAACCACCACCAATGGTGATACTCTTCTCTCATTGCTTTATGCAGCTGTGAAGACCTTGTCTGTAGAAGTTGGTAGGTTGCATCTGGAGCCAAGACATTACCTTGGAAATAAATTCATCATTATCCGAAAAGTGCTTCCCTTTCAAAAAAGACTTCATGGTTGGAAGTAAGGTGATAGTCATATATATTTAAATCTCCATCTACAATCTATAACTCGTAGAGCTATAGGTGCACAACAGTATAGTATTTCAATATGTCTCAAGTCACCTGGTTTTGTCTGTTGGTTCCCCAAACAGTTCTGTAAACTGGGTGGTGTTCTATGTTTTGTCACCAACCATCTGATCATGAGACACCTCATATTCAATTACAGGGTGCTTGTACCAGGTAGAACTTAATCTGACCATATTTTCAAATCTGTAAACTTTTAAAATTCTACCATTTCATACTACTAGCATTGTGTATCTACTTTCCTCTGATGTTTTCACATCTAAAGTCTGTAGGAGTTTCTATGCTGTTGCTCAAATTTCTCCTTCATCAAACTCTATCATAAAAAAAAGGAAGGACACATGAGATACTGTAGTCTCTTTCATACCAGATGGTCATGGCCAGGATCTGTTTGATCAGTAGGGTTGGAAATGGAAAATGTTTGGAAGCTTGTGTATGTGTTTATTTTTTGTGACAGAGGTTTGTTTATACTAACAGATAAAAATTGGTGATGATAGGATGGTCATGGCTGGAAGGTATTTAATCATAACAAGTCTGATTAATCAAAGCTAAACAGTATCATTAGGGCTATCATCATCTCTGCTTCCTTGTTCCATTAACTAAATAACATCTCAATCTGGATCCATGTTTCCTTTCCTCTCTAGCAGTTAGGCTTTTACTTTAACCTTTTAATTTTTAAACTGGCCTAATCAGGCCCAAATATTCTGCCTGTTTTATGTTCAAACTGACTAGATCACGTCTCTCACACCTACCCTACAATGTCCTTCTAAGAGTAAGCAATCACAATCAAAATCTCAATGCATATTTAATTGAAAACAATATGAATAAACATTACATTTGATAGAGTAATTTGAACGCTTTAGGGTCAAAGTGCCATTGTCTATTCACATAGCAACATTCATAAGGGTTGCTACAGAATTATAAAACCCTGTTGAACCAAATGTTCAAACCCAAGATTGATTTGTGATTTGCTACTCATTTTACATTTCTCAAAATTTTAAGGCCAGGCATGACTTTATAGCATGATAATGTTCACTCCACAATTGCATGGTTCCAGGTTTCATCCTGCTACATGGATCTTTGAGAAATATCTTCTACCACAGTTTGGAAAAAAAAACATGTCTGGAGATGAAGAAATATAACTTTCCTTGGAAACAGTTGAGGATTAGCAACAGTAAGGACATCCAGCTGTAGAAAATCTGCCTCAACAAGCTTTGATCAACCCATGTAAGCATAAAATAGGGAATGTTAAAATGATGATGATATACACAATCACAGGGTCATGGGTTTGGTTAATAGACCAAATGCCCAGGGCTAGACACTTCATTTCATGTTGCTCCAGTCTATTCAGCCAACTACTGGTGCTGCACTCTATCCAGCTGTCTCATTTAGGAGGTGATGGTGGGTTAAGACTGTCTGTGTCTGCTTGTGACCACACAGGCCCTAAAGTAATTTGCAAAAGTATGGTACATTCTGCAAAGTTATCCTTCAATTCTGAGTGATGGTCGTAGTATCTGTGTTTGTGTACCTATTGTATGAATATATATCGTTATTAAAAATAATGTTATTTATTTAAATCAGTGATTCTCAACCATTTTTTTTTTTGTCTATGGAACCACATTGGTTCCTATTTTACTCAGGTAGATCTTCATAACCATTCCATGTTTAAAAACTATAGTATTTTTATATCAAATATTGTTAGAAATTGTATAAAAAAAATTTAAGATATTTTTTGTGTATTGTAGAAGTATAAGCAATTTATTTCAAATAAATTAACAACAAAATCTTATATGGATCCCAGTTGAGAACCACTGATTTAAATGCTAAAAAGACTATTGCATGCCACTATAAGTACTCTCCAGTTTAACTAGTCAAAAAGAATCTGCAAATTCAGAATAGTTTTAAAAAGATCAGCATATCATTATTACTGTGATATGTAGAGTATAATTGCTTTCATCATAATCATAATCATTTAACGTCTCTCTTCCATGCTGGCATGGGTTGGATGGTTTAATGGGAGCCAACAAGCCACTGGACTGCACCATGCTCCAATGTCTGCTTTGGTATGGTTTCTGTGGCTGGATACCCATCTTAACATCAACCACTTAACAGACTGTACTGATCCTTTTTACATGGCACTAGCGAGGTCATAAAACCAGACCTTCCCTCAAGTGAGGTGGGTGTAGTATTAAGGGAAATTACTTTATGTAATAGGGATACATGGCAAGTACCTAGATTGGTAAGATTAACAATAGGTTCGCCTTGGTCAGCAGCTGGAAAGAATAACGTATTTCACAGATTAATCAAGAGAGCTTGAGTGGAGGTGACCTGACACGTTGGCGACAAAGGAGCAGAGGTCACTATAGTAGCAGTAGAAAAGCAGAGAGTGGAGACGGAATATCTGTGAGTTGGGGTTTGGTGTGTACTGGCAAACAACTTCATACCAATCACTCAGGTGGTCTTTTATTGGAGGCAACTTAGAATGTGTGTATTGTAGCAACACCGCCCTAGATGAGGGACTAGTATTCCATTGTCGACCTCACTTGATCTTTGTAATGGGATCGTAATTGTTGGAAGGAGCAAAAATATTTTCTGCCTCTTCAAAAGAGAAAGGCGAATATTTGGGACTATAGCAAAAAAATTGTTCTACTTTTACTTATGGTATTAAGTTTCAAACCACTTAGCCACCAGACCTAACGTAGCATTAGAGCTATACTACTTGATAAACTATAATTCTGATTTAGGTGCGAGACCAGCAATTTTGAAGGGATAGGTAGCTCAGTTACATCGATCCCAGTGCTCAACTGGTACTTATTTTGTCGACTCCGAAAGGATGAAAAGGAAAGTCGATCTCGGCGGAATTTGAACTCTGGACGTGCTAACGATTTTGCCATCTCGCTGCTTTCCATGATCAACCATAATCCAATCTACTATTGGCACAAACCTGAAATTGGTGAGGTTAGTCGATTACATCGCCTCCAGTATTCAGTTGGTACCGACTCCGAAAGGACGACAGACAAAGTCGACGGAATTTGAAAACGGTTTTAAATTTTGACACAAAGTCAGCAATTTTTGAAGGGAGGGTAAGTTGATTACATCGACCCCAGTGCTTGTATTTATTTTATCAACCCTGAAAGTCGATCCTGGGTGGAATTTGAACTCGAATGTAAAGACGGAGGAAATGACGCTAAGCAGTTTTCGGGGCGTGCTAACGGTTCTGCTAGCTCGCAGTCTTTACGTGACCAATTATAATGATTGCTACATTGTTGTGGTAAGCAAATGTTGACTGAAATACTCCTCAGGCTCCCATTTTTACCTTTATTGTAAGGCCAGCCACGGTTGTGTGTTTAGATCATATTACTACCTCATACTTTCGGTTCAATGTTGCTGTGAGAATCTTGGATAAATGTCTTCTATTGTCTCGTATTGATTAATACCTCATTAGTGGAATTTAGTTGAGGGGTAACTAGAATTTCATGATTTAAGTAAAGAGTTGAATAAATTATTTGTATTAAAATGTTTCAATGCCTGTAACTAAAGTAAACAGAAAGAGAGAAGCGTGAAATTTTGTATCTTTCTCATAACGTAAGACATTACTGGGAATATTCAGAAATCACTCGATGTCACGATTCGCTAGATTACCCACGTGGTCAACAAAATCTGACTAGTTGCGATTTTGCGTGGAATAGGCTCCAGCGACGATTTTATCTTTTGGCACGCTTCCTTCTGAGCCTGTCGATTAGTATAAATTCTGCACGTCTTGTCTCCTTGACAGAAAGCTTTAGTTACAGCAGAGAAAGCATTGAAAAACACCAGAGACAGACGTGGATAGATGCTGACAACAACCACAAAAAACGATCAACAACAACACGACCTGCAGTTAATTTTTAGACTATTACAATTAAAACAATAACATTCAAACTCTCGACATATTTTTATATACACTCTTGTGTTCTAATTTGTGATGATCGAATAAAAGAATAGAAGTTTTGTTTGTCAAAAATCGCGACCTTCACTAGCGTTCTTTTTCGTGCATTACTCAATATAGTCATCATCAACAATTATATTTGGCTGAATAGGAATGCTGACATCTGCATGCTTTCGTTGCATCATTCACATTGATAGAGCTGAATGTCTCGGTATGACAAAGTTGTAAGGTGTTGCATTAGAATTCCAAATATACGTGTTTAGAGCTTGTGATTTCCTTCTGCAAGCGCTTTTGAACTGCGTGCTGGTGCTTAATCTTCGATGAACATAACCTCATTCAGATCATGATATTTGATAACCCGTGGTATCAGAACTTTATCAAAGATATTCAGACAATTTGCTGTGTTGCTGTTAAAACCAGCTTCTTTAAAATTAAATAAAACTACATGTCCATTTCTTGCAATGGTTCCAAACCTCATTACCAGGACAGTTCTTGCTTTTACATGACAACAAGAACTATAGAAAGGTGCAACTCTGCAGTTGTGACTATTGATGACTTGATCAATTACGAATTCCTCAACAAAAATACTCACTCTCTTTCTTGTGTACTTCAGGTGAGACACTTTAGCACTAGTACAACCTAAAAACCTTAGGAAGAACTGAAAATGTTTGGATGGAAACGAGGTTACGACTTTTGATAACTCAGTCCTTTTGAAACCTTCTAGCAATTATCTTCCTGCATACTCCAGATTTTTGTAACTTTGATCATGCTGGCAGATGGATACACACTAATAGGTCGTTTTAAACCAGCCATAAAGGTGTGGGCACGCTTATAATCACAACAGTCATCCCGCAATTAACGGTGGATATCTCTTGTAGCCTTAAGTATAATCAGAGTAAACTACTTCTATTGTATACCTGTACTGGCGATTATGCCACGAGACCTACACTTAACATGATTCAGTTCAACCAATAAATTTCATTATTATTTCATAACTTCAATACAATCTATCCTGAATCACATGAAAAGTTAGTAAGACTTGTTACATGTAAAAAAAAGTCTTTAATTCATGATGTTTATAAAGACGTGTTATTTTTGAAATAGTCTCAAATTAACCAGTTGGGTCTGTTTGTATGGCAAGGAGAATGCAATGCTTTACAAACAATATCCCTTGAAATATAAACACTTCCATATTAATTTTCATTACCAGAAATGCAATGAACCACTAACTAATCAGTCGGAAATCTGTCACCAATGACACCACGGTTCACTAATTGTGATGTAAATTAATACTTAAAACGTTGCTGTTTATGTACTGAAGTGGTGGCAGGAGACAAAAACAAAGATACACATATACATCCATAGGTGCTACTTTAGCGTGTCATCTACAATTTAAAGCGAGATTACTTTAGGTTACTTTTTAGTTTAGTTTTCAATTTCTAAAAACCCTTAAGATGTTAGCTAAAGAATTTTACAATGCAATCAGTGATGAGACGAAAGCAATTGCATTTTTACGAAAAAATGACCTTTTAGATGATGAAGAAAATGTTGGTCCATATCATCGGTGTAGTGAAGTGAAGGAAGCTCGAAGGGAAAACGGTGAAATTTTGCCAACTTTATGTTGCAAAACTCGCAGCTCCCAGACTTGTGCGATATACGCGCTTATTTTAATTATTTTATTGTTTATTCTCAATTTTTTATTATTATTTACTAAGACATAAATGATACATGGTTTTATTGTTATTAAGATAGTGAGAATTTTGAAAAAAAAAATACAATTACAATGTTAAGACGAATTTATTTTAAAAATTTAGAAATTGAGAAGTAATCTCCCTTTCAATTGTAGATCACACACCAAAGCAGCATCCATACATATATACATAACACGGACTTCTTTCAGTTTCCGTCAATCAAGTCCATTCACAAGGCTTTAGTTGGCAGGGAGCTAGAGTAGATGACACATGGTTAGGAAGCAAGCCCAGCTACGACATAACCACACCTCATATTCATACACTTTGAAACAATACTCTCTACGACAAATCATAAAATAGTGCCATAGCAGAGGAAGAAAGAAAACAGTTTTATCAACCTAAGTTGCTAAATATTTCAGATGAAACATTTGATGTCCATGTCAAAAAAACACTAATTCACTGGAAACAAAAAATCTGTTTCATGTAAAAAGGAAAAATATGTCTAAAATTTGTTAGCAGTGTATGCATGCATGCACGCACGTACTTACTTAATGACTAAAACAAGTAATATACGTGTATTATGTATGTTACTTGCTCCAGTCATTGGACTGAGGCGAAGTTGGGGTACTACCTTGAAGGCTTTTGGTAAAAATGATCGAGGGTCTCTGTTGCTGAACTGCTGGGCTATGGGGGCGTAAACAAATCAACACGGATTGTCAAGCAGTGACAAAGTATACACACATCACGGTCTTCAACAGTTTTCTTCTTCCAAATTCACTCACATTGATCGAACTGAAGGTATTGTAGAAGATAGTAACACAAGGTGCTGCAATGTGGAACTGAACCCGAAACGAGATGGTTGCAAAGTGGGATTCTTAACCATTCAATGACGCCTGCGCGCAAACACAAATTAAGAGAGAAGTCTTTCTTACTGGACAAGAAGACAGCTGTTTATATGTGTTTCTGCCTTAGTGAGCTGAGAGACCCACCTTTGGTCATGACTGACAATGGGATTGCACCTAGAAAGTTACCCTCCGAGGCACAAGCCCGGACAAAGTTGTTTATGGAAGACCAGTTGTTGCCCATGCAAACCGGTCTCCCCTCTCTACGCCACCAGTGTTATCCAAGGGAAAGGCAAAGGCCGATACAGTTTGGAACCAGTGACGTCGCAACTAATTTCTACTGCTAAGTGAACTGGAGCAACGTGAAATAAAGTGTCTTGCTCAAGAACACAACACGCAGCCCGGTCCGGGATTCGAACTCAC
>JARUKP010000637.1:0-10932 GCA_029874955.1 Octopus insularis | reverse complement strand
CTGGTTAGTGGTCCCAGAGATGTCATCATGCTTAGAACTGACCATGTCCACCAGTACTCTCCATTGCTGGTTGTCCTGTGCCATCCCCTCTGCATCCTCCAAGATGATGTTGAACCTCTGGAGATCTTCAATCATGCCCACCCATCTGGTGCAGGGCCTGTCATAAGGCCTCTTCCAACTTGCAGCTGCTTCATTGAATGAGAGTAAAGCCCTGCTAGGATGATCTAAGTGACACTTAGAGGAATTTGTTACAATCTGGTATAGGCTAGATCATCAAGGCCTACCTTATGACTATAATTATCTGCTTAAAACATGAGATACAGAACTACTTTATGTTTAAGCTGTTGCTTTTTTTAATTATCCAATCAGGGATGGTTGTGTAATTAAGAAGCTTGCTTCCAAATCATATGGTTTTGGGTTCTGGCACTGTGTGATACCTTGGGCAAGTGTCTTCTACTATAGACCTGGGTTGATCAAAGTTTTGTGAGATGGAAACTAAAAGAAACACATCATGTGTGTGGATGGGAGTATGTGTCCTGCCTTATCTTGACATCACATGATGGTTATAAATAAGTGCCACCATCATACATGCAATGTTATTTCCAATCTTCCATGAAAACCTCGTCTAGCCATGAAGAAATATTACCTTGCTTGGAAACAGGTAGTGGGACAGTGACAGGAAGGTTGTCTAAGCATAGAAAGCCCTCTTCAGCAAATTTTGTCTGGCCCTTGCAAATATGGGAAAATGATGATGAGGTTGTCTTTCTTTTTTAATTGAATAAGTTTTTAGAGAAATCATAAAATGTTATAATCTAAGAAAACTTACTGTCATAATTTAATATCTTTTTTATGGTGGTAAGGGTTGGACACTTACAGGAGCTGGGAAATTGGAGAGCTGCATCATGTTCCAATTGTTCGTTTTGGCAAGGTTTCTAAGGCCAGATGCCCTTCCTAACACCGACCATTTTGTAGAATGTACTGGGTACTTTTTACTTGGCACTAGTACTGGTGTTTTTTACATGGCACCAACAATTGTCTAAAACAATTTATTAAAGCAGTTTATTTTAACTTTTTCTTTCTCATTGTTAATGTTTACATTTTATGTCTATCTTTTTAGAAAATGGTGATAATATTCATTCAACTTTGAAAGAGATGAGTGGCCAGAGGACTGTTCCAAATATCTACATCAATAAAAAACATATTGGTAAAGAGGATTTTCTTTTCATTTGAAATATTTTAATTGAATACTTTTAACCCTTAGCATTCAAATTATCAAATGTAATGCTCATTTACATGGTTTTTAATTATGCATTATCATGTATCTTGAAGATTTGTTTATTTTTAGAATGACAATAATGTCATTCTATTATCAAAATATATTCTAATTACAAATATAAAGTATTAAACTTGTCCCATAAATTGCTTGTTTGTATCCAGTGACACATCATGTACTGTGCCTTAAGCTCAAAGGCCTAATTTAAAAAATTCTAAAAATGTGCTACAAATTAAAAGAAAAGTACAAGTTAGATGTTTTATAATGTTTAGGAAGTTTTGTTTCTGATCTTTGCATATTCTTTGCAAATAAACCCAAATACTAAGTGAACAGAGATGAACCATCCCACTTCCATTGTCCACATGCGTGCACACACATGCATTCACATACCCCCTACTTTTACATACACGCACATATATTCACACAGTAACTTTGCAAAAATATCACTTTATGCTGAAGTACCCATGTTTTTCACTTGGAACAGTAGGAACAAAGAATGGCAAAGAAAAATGGTCATAGGCTATTTGAACGTTTTCAAAGAAGAAACCCTTGGCTGTGTCTATGTTGTCACACCAAAGGCAGGAGAACTGTACTTAAGAATTTTATTGCATGAAGTTTTAAATAACATTCTTTCCTTTCCTGTTGCACATTGACATTTTCAACTTGAAATGGCTGTAACCCAATGGGTCACGGCAGGTACATCTAGTATATTTATAATAAGCTTGATTGCAATTTCAATATGAATAATTTCTTTCTCCACTCTAGGTGGCTATGATGACACAGCAGCACTTCATAAGAGTGGCCAGCTGCTGGAAATGATATCATCTAAAGAATCTTATGATTTTGATTTAATTGTCATTGGTGGAGGATCTGGTGGTTTAGCAGCAGCTAAGGTTTGTATTCTGTTTTAAAATGACTCACAAATGAAAATGTCGGCCTGCTTTCAGTATTTTCACTGTATTCTTGAAAAAGTTGAGAAGGATAAAAGGCAAAAATTTATTTTAACACATGATAATTACAACAATTGAAGAATACTAAAAGTTTTTATCATGTAATCATTTTTTTTTTTCAAACAAGGTTATGTTCAAATATTTTTCAAAGTCAGGAGTAGTTTGAATAGTTTTTAAACAGTATCAACTCCTGTTAGTGTTTTCGAAGGGCTCAGGCATGGCTGTGTGGTAAAGAAGTTTGCTTTGCAACCACATGGTTTCAGATTCAGTTTCATTACATGGCACCTTAGGAAAGTGTCTTCTACTAATAGATCTAGGTTGACCAATGCCATCTGACTGAATTTGGTTGATGGAAACTGTATGGAAGCCTGTTATGTAAACACAATACTCAACACTGTCACTCAGAAGACCTGTAATAAACTTAATTACAGTGCCTCACTGTAAGTGAAATAAAAATGTAAACGCATTCTTTCTATGCTATTGTTGTGGGACAGACCATTCCACAGTCTGTTGGCTACTCTGAGGAGGCAAACTTGGCATTCTCCGACAACCAGTAGCACAGATCAGTTGCTATATAAAGCCGTCATAAATTAGGTTAGCACTGTAGTGTGTAGCATTTGATGGCTTGTCATTAATTGAGTTGACTGTATTGTTTAATACATTGTTGCTGTCATCTATGGAATTTTTGATCCATCAAGTAAACAATGAAAATGTCATGATTAGGCATGAATTGTTTACTACATTAGTCTGATGATAAAGCAATTGAGTAATTGCTGTCATTGAAAATATTCTGTGGTGCTGAATTTTTAATATTGTCTTGATGGGGTGGGGTGGGTAGAGGTTGTATGTACATGACTGCTGGTCTGATACACTGAATAAGCAGTCTTTCATGAAAAATAAAAATAAAATGTTACTGTCTCTTAAAATGTAATGATTCTAGTAGCATTTTATATAGCTACGGAATCTAGCTTCAAAATAATGCCTCATAATAAAGATGTAATAACAAAGGCTAATCTGCTAAGCAAACAAAACTTGTGTGAAGTTATGTTAAACAAGTACTGGACCCTATGGGGTTGTTCCCAAGTATCAAGATTGGCTACTCTTTTTATACAATTTGCCTTTATAACCATTACAACTGTACTCTCATTTTTGTCCTTCATGTTTGTGTTAGAGAGAAAGAGAATAAAAAGGCATCTTGTAGTGTATCTGATTCCTTAATCTCTATAAATGGATATTTTTAAAATCTTTATTTTGTTGAACCTACATTATTGATTCATAATCAATATTCTTATTATTATGGCAGCAAGATGGCAGAAATGTTATGGATCAGTGGGCAAAATGCTTAGCAGCATTCCGTTTGTCTTTGAGTTCAAATTCTGCTGATGCTGACTTAACCTTCATCCTTTCAGGGTCAGTAAAATAAGTACCAGTTGAACAGTGAGGTTGCTGTAATTGACTTACTCCCTCCTCTGAACTTGCTGGTTTTGTGCCAAAATTTGGAGCGAATATTTATTAATATATTAAGTGTTAATTAGTAATGTTTAAAGATAAACTATATTATCTTACGTTTGTATTTTTGAAAGTTTATTATTAATCTGCATATTTGGAAGGTTTTAGTTACTTCTATTGTGGCATTATGATTCTTCTAACAATACCATGTGTAGTTTTCTTTTTTAACATAATGCTTTATCTTTCAGGAAGCTGCTTCATTTGATAAAAAAGTTGCTATTTTTGATTTTGTTAAACCAACACCTTTAGGCACAACCTGGGGTAAGTGACTGTACTTTTTTCATAAAGATTTATTCTCTTGAGCCTTTTTTCTGCATGATCTTAATATTGGCCTCTTGAGTTTTGTTGGGAAGACATATTGCTAAATTTAGCTTCTAAAGACACCTTGTTCTTGAAGCCTCATTTGATGGTAATCACTTGAGCAAATGAGTAATTTACAGGTATGATTGCAGTTCTCAAACATTTTAGATTTAATAGAACTGTTATTTAAAAATTCGTGCTTTTATCTTTCAATTTTTCTTCCATCCATCATTTACATCTTGTTGTTGTTGTTGGCACTCCGTCGCCTCGTGGAGCTTTAGGTCTTTTCGCTCAATAAACACTCACAACACCCGGTCTGGGAATCAAAACCGCGATCCTATGACCACAAGTCCGCTGCCCTAACCACTGGGCCATTGCGCCTCCTATTTGCATCTTATTTGACAAGCTCCATCAGCATTATTAATTTTTTCATTTTTTATTAGCATTTTGATCAAAAGTTCATTACAAATATAAGTTCTTGTTACTGTAGCACCAGATATTGTAAATTGTAATAAAAGTGAAAATGAAACAGACACTTTGTCAACATCATGAAGAGAAGCATTTATATTCTATATTTGTATGCTTATACTCAGATATGTATTGCTGCACATACATACATATTTATATCTTTTCACTGTTGTTTAACTGTTGTATATTATGCTATGCTTTCTGGTCATTTTAGTTGAAATATATTTCTTTTTATTATAGGTCTTGGAGGCACTTGTGTCAATGTAGGGTGTATTCCAAAAAAACTAATGCATCAAGCTGCTCTTTTGGGTAAATTTTACTTTTTTCTTTCATGGGCCTAATTTTTTAAACCTTATAAAAGAACCTGATTTTACTATCCTATGAGTAGTGTTTGTGAGGCTAGAAAGTTGGGCTACAGCCATTAATCTAGGTCTTTACCCCAAATACAAAATTCTGGTTGCTCCTGTTTGGCTGGCTAATATAAAAAAAAACAAAAACAAAAAAAAAACAAATGGGAGAGGCGGGGTTCCATTCAGAGTTGAGTTGTTTTATAGCAGGAAGTGCAACCAACTGTAACAATGAATGTACTTGAACTGTTTTTGATAAATGAACCATTTCACTCATGCAAGGATAGGAAAATGGATGTAAAAATAACTATTATACTGATTAATTTTATTAAGTTGACATAGAGTAGAATTGAAATAAAAATTTTTGAAAAATAGACATTGAGTGCATGACTAATTTTATTTAATCAGTTTTTCAAATGCAGAATGCTTCCCAGAGATGTTTTTTCACTCTGAGGTATATTCATTTCTTGATCTCCAAACAACCTCACAATTCCTCATTGGTGAATTTTTTTTGTGTTCCTTATATAATAAACCTTGATTTCTGTTTACTTCCTTGTTATGGTAAAAATTATTTGAGTTACACTATCTAGCATTCATTCTGATTCCACTTTGAGTTTATTTTCTGAATCTTAAAAAACAAACAAAAAATACTTTCAACTTGCATTTAGATTCTCTCACATTTCAACATACTGAACAACATTGTAATGCTAAAGAGATAGATTTACATAACTGGATTCATTGCCAAGCAACGTACTCCATTATGGATGTATATTTTGAAGGGGTTGTTTACAATATGCTTTATTCAAAATTGTCACCTCATTTTACCAAACTCTATTTTCACAGGTGAAGCTGGAAAAGACAGTAAAGCTTATGGTTGGTCAACAGAACTAAGTAAGATTTGAAAGATTTTCTGTTTTCTACTAGTATATATATATTTTAAAATGAATTTTTATTTGTTCATGCATTTAAAGAAGCCAGTAATTTATCTCTTTTGAGGCCAATCATTCTAGAATTGTATTGGTCTATTCATGTTTAGTCACCAATGAAGATTTACATTACAAGAGTGTCATCTTATAGTTTTTCCAAGGTCATTGGTAAATTTCAAAATGATTTTCTTTGTGCAATTTTATAAGTTGTTTTGGCACTCATGTCATACAGACTTTACTAATGCTTAGTCTGTTGTGAGTGATTTCAGAAGCAGAGCCATGACTAGTTTGTATAATGTTTGCCTTTCATTCTTCTGAACAAAAGTTTAGTATTGTCATCAGCAGAAGACGGTCAACAGCTTAGCAGCCTTTTGATGAGTAATACTTGCTCAATCATTTAAAAAATTTTTCCATTACTATTTCTAGAACACTTTTTCTATATTTTGCTGAAATTTTTCAATGAATTTTGCTTCCTGGTAATTTTGCCAACACAAAACAGGCCACTAACTACTGCTCTTTGGAGTAAACAAGAAGCAGATTGATTAATTAGATAACAAGTTTGACTTTTCAGGTTCAAATCTATTTAATAGTTTGACCATGTCTAGTGATGACTGTTTTTCTTGTCAGTAGGAAAAAAATACGTGCATTGTTGATAATTAATTATTCATTATTGCATATATAATTTTTGTTTATTGTATAAACATAATAAACACATAAAAATGATCTTGTATATATATATTTATAATAATAATAGACATAAAAATGATCTTATATTTATGTCCTCTTTTCCATACTTGCTTGGATTAGGTATGTCCTCTTCAACACCAAACACATATATTCCTTTGTCATCTGTGTAAACTCAGTTTTTTCATTGCTTAGCAATGGTATGTTTAGTATAACATTTAACATCTATTTTCAGGTGATCATAATTGGGATGTCATGAAAAATGCTATACAGGTAAAATTTAATTTTATACTCAGTCTAAATACATAAATGACTGAATAAATTGGGTGTATTAAAGTCTTGTAGATAAATTTAGATAACAATTTTATATTTTAAAATGAATTAAACTTTGTTTCTGGGAATCTTATAGCTTTTTGGTGTATTAACTGTTACCAGTGTTTAGTCCAGTTAAGATTTAAAATATGTGTTTAATTGGGAGGTGTTTCTGTATAATTTATAAGTGTCGGTATTATGTCTTCAAACGAAATTACCTTTTCTTAACAAATGTTTTCTAAAATTTGCACACAAATCCGAAATGATGATGATGATGTTCATCATCATCATTTAATGTTGGTTTTCCATGTTGGCATGGATTTGATGGTTATCATCTCAGAATAACACCTGAAGGGAAAAGGGTTCCCAGGTTTGAAGTCCTTTGAGATAAAACAGGGAAGATTCAACAAAAATGATGGTTAAAATTGGAATGGGTAATAAGTTCTCCCCCCCCTCACGTTTTGAGTGAGTAGTGAACGAAGAAATATCAGTGTGGAGAGATGTAAGGTGGAAGGTGGCTCAGGGAAACTAGATCAAAAGGTAAGGGGATGGTATGAAAGTTGTAGGAGTGCTGAGGAAGGACCTGGAGGGTATATAAAGGTGGCTGTTGCGCATAGCGTGATTGCAGATATGAGAGGGTGTAGAGAAAAGTACAAGGTGGGTGCTGAAAAGTTCTTGGCTTTAAGGGTGTTGTGAAAGGCCTGGTTGGAAGCCCACCTTTCAAGTTCTTTTGCATGACTTAGAAAAACTGAAGGACTGCTGCAATAAGTGTGTGAATCTGAGAGGGGAATACGTTGAATCAAATCATAACTGATCCTTCTGTATTTTCTTTTACTCAAAGCCAAGAACTTTTCAGCACGTCTTCATAGTAGTTATATGAGGTGTTAAAATGGTGTATGGCAGAAGAGAGAGATCACAGGTACAGAAAGAAGGTGACTGGTGAAAGTAGAGAGAGAGAAAGGGAGAATAATGGAGTTAAGGGATGGAAATGGTTCCAGTGGAAGAGGAGTACTGTCCTTAAGTGATTAGTCACTAATTAGTGCCTTGGGTAAAGGAGTGATGGAGGATTGGGTACAAGGGAATGAGACATAGGGAATGCTTGGCAAGGCAGAAAGGTTATAAGCTTAAAATGTTTTGAGAAATTATTTTTGCTGTGGTAGGCAAGTCCTCGTGAGCAGAGAGAATTGTCAATCTTCTCAATCCCTTGTCTCTGTGAGGCTCAGCATCCTGAGTTCAACCTTCAGTACTTTGTCCCATGTCTTCTTGGGCCTCCCTCTTCTTCAAGTTCAATCCACTGTAAGCAATCAACATTTCTTTATGCAACTGTCCTTACATTTGTCACAAGACCCAAACCAGCATACTCTTCTCTCTTGCACACCACATCTGGTTCTAATTTTTTTCTCAACACTTCAATGCTTTACTGTACATGCACATTGACGTTACACATCCAACAGAACATAGTAGTTTCATTCCTCTCCAATCTTTGCATCTCCTCTGCATTCACTGCCCAATTTCTACTCTGTGTGTTTGTTGGTGTCTCCACACATAACAATCAAGTTTTTAACACTATAAATGAGTTGCTCTTCTGAGCCCATTTGTAGATGTTCTTTTATTAATTGAAATTCTAAAACTAATTATTTGCAATTGTTTATTTCAGGATCACATTGGTTCCTTGAACTGGGGTTATCGAGTTCAGCTAAGAGAAAAGAAAGTAACCTATTATAATGCTTATGCCAAGTTTGTTGGGCCACATAAAATTGAGGTAAATGTTCATTGATAATTAACTGTCCTGTTATATTCTGTAATTTTTTCAGTTTATTAGTTTAAAACATAGGTTGATATATTGTCCAAATGATTGGATTGTGAACCATTTTGTTTCCCTTGTCTACAGGCAACTGACAAGAAAGGCAAAGTGATTTCACTCACTGCTAAGCATTTTCTAATTTCTACTGGATTACGACCAAACTATTTGGAATGTCCTGGAGCAAGAGAATATTGTATCACAAGGTAATTATTTGCTCTTATGTGTCAATTCATAATACTTCTATCTTTCATTCTTCTATATGAGTATTTGTCTTTCCTCTGTCAGCTTTTATCTGTTGGTTTTCAGTGTCTGAATATTAAAAAGACATGATTAAAATAGTATTTCCTGTTATTTTTCAGTGATGACTTGTTTTCTTTGCCTTATTGCCCTGGAAAGACTCTTTTTGTGGGAGCTTCATATATTTCCCTTGAGTGTGCAGGTTTTCTGCGAGCTTTTGGATTAGATGTAACTGTTATGGTCCGCTCTATTTTACTGCGTGGTTTTGATAGACAAATGGCAGAATTAATTGGTGACAATATGGAGGATCATGGAATAAAGTTTATTCACAAGGCTCAAGTAAAAAAGGTAATCATATTTTGTCTTTTGGCAAATTGCTCATTTTGTATTTATGCAGGTTATTCAATTTGGTTCTCTATAATGTTCTAGCTTTCAGGTTAGTTGATTTTAAGATGATGAACTGGTAGAATTGTTAGCTTGTTCAACAAAATGCTTAGTGGCATTTCTTCCAGTTTTACATTCTGAGTTCAAATACTGCTGAGGTCAACTTTGCTTTTTATCATTTTGGGGTTAGTGAAATAAGGTACTAGTTGAGCACTGGGGTCAGTGTAATCACCTGGTCCCTCCCACCAAAAATTCAAGCCTTGTGCTTATAATAGAAAGAATATTAGTTGAGTTAATTTCATTTATTTGCACATTAAAACTATCTGAAACCTGACACTTCCCTTTCTGTGGTGCATTGATTAGCTCTAGTGTATTGCTCACTTTGATTTCTATATAATATTTGACATTATTAAAACCATCCTGTTAAATTATTTGTTAAGTATGTTATGACTATAAATCGAGTTATGTTATAGTGTACTTAATTTGGCTGTAAAAATTGAATTTGAGGTTTTATACGATGCACTGAATTTATTTAACCTTTAAGCATTCAGATTATTCTGTCAAATGCAATGCTTATTTATTCAGTTTTGAATTAATCATGCATCGTCTTGTGGCTTCAAGATTTTCGTAAAGTGATTGTTCATTTTTTATAATGACATTATAGTGTAGGTGTGAGATGTTGAATCTCACCAGTTTGAACATAAAAGAGGCAGAATATTCTGGCCAGATATGGCTGGTTTTTAAGTGCTAAAGGGTTAATAATCCCATCTTTTTAACTTGATTTATGTTAGTTTATTTTTTCAGTGTGAGAAAGGATGGTATTTCTATTGCTTACTACTTTTAGTTGACTAGAACAGCAGTCATGTGCACAGCTAGGGGTTCATGAAAATTAGGAACTCCCAGCTGTGCACATAACCTTGTTATGCTTTTATAAGCTATTAAGGCCTTCATGTTGCAGATTTTATAGATTAAAATACTACATGCACTTTTCACTTTCTTGATGTCCAAATATTAGGTCGATTTACTAGATTGAATTTGACTTCATCCTAAAATATACCTGAAAATGGTTGTAATGAGGCTGTGGGATAATATTTAGTGCATATGATCCAGTATAATTAAATATTAGAAAGCCTCTTAGCTGTGATAAGAAATTAAAAGAATGTAAACACGTCCTTTATGCTTTTTAACATGTAGAAGAAAGTGAAACTCCTGATTGACTGCTTTACAGTTTGTCAACTGCTTCACTGGAAACATCTGATTTTCTTACCCAGAATTAATGATGAGTCAGCTTAAGCACAAAATGTGCATGTCATTTTGGTGATTGTTTAATTTCTGACCTCTTTATATGGTAGCTGAATATTCTGTGCTATTGTTTGGCGAATGTATTTGTGTCTCTGTTTGCTTCACCTCCACTGCTTGACAATCAGTGTTAGTGTGTTTACACCCTTAAAAATTAGTGGTTCAGCAAAAGAACCTATAGAATAAGTACCAGGCTTTAAAAAATAAGTACTGGGATTGATTCGTTTGACAAGAATTAGTCTATGTTGTGTCATTTCATGGCTGCAGCCTAATGCCTGAAAAAAGATATATATATATATATATATATATATATATATATATATTGTCTATTTTGAGATGTCTTAAGGTTCAGTAGCCTTCTATCTCTGAAAATCATTAGTTTGGAAAAGTAGCCATAATCATTTGAAGAGTTTTAGAGATTTTAGAACAAGTGTTGTTG
>JARUKP010000636.1:0-10938 GCA_029874955.1 Octopus insularis | reverse complement strand
TGAATTACAGGCACAACAGAAACAGGAAGTAAGAGTGAGAGAAAGTTGTGGTGAAAGAGTACAGCAGGGTTTGCCACAATCCCCTGCCGGAGCCTCATGGAGCTTTTGGGTGTTTTTGCTCAATAAACACTCACAACGCCCGGTCTGGGAATCGAAACCGCGAGTCTGCTGCCCTAACCATTGGGCCATTGCGCCTCTACACAAGATTATAGAAACCAGGTAAAATGAAAATTGTGATGTCTTTGACTTGCATTATGTTCCTCTCTCCTTACAGGTGAAGCCATGGAACAAGGTCTACAGAACTGCTGTGGTCCAATACGC
This sequence comes from Octopus insularis, assembly GCA_029874955.1. Classification (NCBI taxonomy): domain Eukaryota; kingdom Metazoa; phylum Mollusca; class Cephalopoda; order Octopoda; family Octopodidae; genus Octopus; species Octopus insularis. The sequence continues at coordinate 10,617 of JARUKP010000636.1, read as the reverse complement.
ATAGGAAAGATATTGATACAGAGTGATGCAGATACTCATGAAGCAAAGGTGCTTTACTCCAATTTTCCACCAGAGTTCAGCAGTCGGAAAGTATTATTGATGTACCCTATTATGAGTGAGTATCTTGTTAATTGTTTTGTTTACATTTGTTCTAATGTGTGTTAGTTGTTGTTGAATAGATTCTTGTATAAAATAACATGGCATGGAAATAGATAATCAAATGTATGGAAGCATATCTACACATCCATTGCATTGAATCTATTCTAGTTTTGGCTTGTCAGACACCATAGGGTTTAAGTAAACTCTATCATATTGTTATCATGTCCATATCATCATCATTTTAAGGTTGACTTTTCCATGCTTGCATGGGTCAGATGGAATTCATTGAGGAAGATTTTCTGTGGCTAATGACAATAACCCATTAATTTTGGTAACATTTTGTTGGGTTTGTACTTGTAACCATAGTCAAGACAGATAATTCCTTGTAATTTCTTTTAAGTTATTTCCCTTGTTATTTTAACGCTATTTTGCCAACATTCATATATATTCCAACTGTCACCTGCCTAAGCTTATTTATTTTTAGGTATAGTATATTTATGACTATCTATTATATTCTTTATTAAGGAAAAACTTGGCTGTTATTTCTAGTAGGTAAAGCATTCACATATGGACTGACTCATTAATACAAGTGTTTTATGTTATGGTGAAATGTAGAGTGGAGAGCGGTTGTAGATGAGTGTTATTGTTTAGTTTTAGGTTAGCTGTGGCCCAACAAACACATCAAAGGCATTCCAACTACAACAATTTTATCTTTTTAAGGATTCTTTGGAATACAACATCCAATGTGCCCTCTCCTAATATTGGTGCATTTCCTTACAGACATGGTGTGACTCAAGGGAGATTTGTTTGTTTTTTTAGTTGGTCATGTAAGCACACAGTCCTCCTTGTTGGCTCGTATACTCATATAAATGTGTACTTGTGGTTGTTGTTTAGCCCCAAGTCAATCTTGACTGAGCAGATCTATGATCAAAGGTTATACCTGTGACCATCCCATGTGTGTGTGTGTGTGTGTAGTCATGGCCAGTGCTGGTGACATGTGAAAGGCACCTGTGCTATTGATGTAATTGACACATAAAAGCACCTGTGCCACTGACATGGAAAAGACACCTGTGTCGGTGACACAGAAATGGCACCTGTGCCGGTGACACATAAGACACTCAGTACACTCTGTGGGGTGGTTGGCATTAGGAAGGGCACGCAGCTGAGGAAAATAAGCCAAAACAGACTGCAGCCTGATGCAGCTCTCTAGCTTACCAGCTCCAGATGAACTGTCTAACCCATGCTAGCATGGAAAATGGACACCGAATGATGATTTTATATATTCCTTTTGAGCGTTAGGCGTGGCTGAGTTCCTTCCTTCCTTTCTTTTAAGCATTGGGCCTCATGGAAGCAAAGTGCCTGAATTCTTTTCGAATGTTGGGCCTCATGGAGGCAATGACCAAGACCTTTGGCATTATGCCATGCTTGAGAAGAAGACTCATCAAGCCAAGCAAAATCAGTCGTAGAAGGTACCGGTGTCATGCAAATGGCACCAGTGCCAGTGGCACATAAAAGCACCCATTACACTCCCCAAATGGTTGGCGTTAGGAAGGGCATCCAGCTGTAGAAAACCATGCCAAATCAGACTGGAGCCTGGTGCAGCCTTCCAGTGGGCCAGCCCAGTCAAACCGTCCAACCCATACCAGCATGGACAACATACATTAATTGATGATGATAAAAGACCACATTGTTAAGCATCCTGCCATTTTAAGCTATTAGAGAGTGATTTGACTGCAAATTGAGCAGTAGCACCTTATTGTTTGGTTTGTAGTAATAGTAGTAGTAGTAGAGGGATGCAGTCCTTAATGGACTAGAAAGAGAGAGATCAGAGGGACTTGATGTAATGTGTGCATTGTGCTTTGGTTATCCTTATCATTTAACATTTGTCTTCCATGCTGGCATGGGTTGAACAATTTATTTTTTGCAATTGTATCTTTCTCTCTCTCCATTGTAATTCTAGGTACTGGTAACACAGTGACAAAAGCAATGAATGTTTTAAAGAATCACAGAGTTAAAGAACAGAATGTGATCTTGTTAAATCTCTTTTGTACACCACGATGTAAGTTGCCAATTTTTTTATAATTATTTAATTGTAATTTGTGAGCCTTGAATTTAACCCCTTGAACTTTGACATAATTCCTTTCATATGCTTTATGATGAGAAATAATCTTTCACATCTGGCTTGTGGTGGTGGTGATGTCATTGTGCTTGTTGCTTAGCTGCTGGTCATTGTTGATCAAGCAGACCTGCTATGATCTTCCAGCTGTCACCAGCTGAATACATTATCCAATGTTTTTTTTATTATCCTATGTCTTTTTTTTTTTATTTTGTTGAGTGTAATGTGAGAGGAATTTGGCTGCTCTTTTCCATAACCATGTAGAGGCTTTGTTATTGATTTGTGGTGTCAGAAATGGTAGAGCTGTGGATAGATACATTTTCAGTTTATAGTTTGGCCATATCCAGCCACAATATTCTACTTGTTATATGTTTAAACTGTTGATATCTGGCCTCTCATAGCTACCCTACAATGTCATTCTAAGAATATAGTCACATCATTGAAATCTGAAAGCTACAAAATAATTCAAAATAATGTGAATAAATAAGCATTGACAGAGTAATCTGAATGCTAAAGGGTTAATGCAGCAGTAGACATTAAGAAATATTTGTGTAGTGAGAATAAGAAACTTAATGATTAATATTATTTTAGTCTTTTTCTTTACATAAATATTTCTTAAAAGAATTTTCATGCTGATTGAATTATATATGTTAAAATTAACTCTTTATTGTTTTTCATGCAGATTGTGTCTTTGAGGAATTATTCTCAGTGAATTATTTATTTTAATATGCTAGTTATCCATACACTCTTGTACAACATTGTATATCTACGTGTTGTTCAATGACTCCTTTAATAAGTATGGTAACATTTATGCTCTGATGAAGTCTGATAATACCGAAACATGTTCAAAGTTATCTCCCACACGTGTTGATCTAATTTGAATAACATTCACATAATCACATAACCAACCAACCTATCAGATGTTGTTACACATTGCTGGTCACAATGCGTTTATTTTTTGCATTGTTTTAGCCTTCAAATGATGCCACCCTGCTGGTTAGGTGAGCATGCCAACATTCCCCACTGATTGAAAGGGGGACAGGAGCAAGGTGAAATGAAGTGTTTCGCTCTAGAACACAATGCGCCATCCAATTAGAGAATCAAACCCATGATATAGTGACCATGAGTGCAACAGCATGACCAGTAAGCCACATTATATTAGTCATTGAACTAATACTGTCTTTTCTTCACTACATAGTGAGTTCCAGTTTGATTAAAGATTTTTTTTTCTTTCTATGTTCACTGCACTAACGTAACGATTCTTCTGTATGTTGATGAGATCAGTGAATGATTGCTCAAATGTACTGTTTCTGTTTTGTCTACACTGAGTGTCTGGATTTCTGACTGCACATTTTAAGAGAACCGATAGAATAGCAATCTGTAATATACTGAATTAATGCTTCATTTAATTGAATTAACTTCAGAAAAACTTTCCTTTCATGTAACCAAAAGATTTTGATATTTAGTTTTATATCTTGCATGTTCTAAATTTAAATTCCTTTAGGGTGGATGAGTGAAGTTCTGAAGTCAATTCTGTTGATTATATTGTCTCCTGCAAGAATACATCTTGTGTCTAATCAACTAGGTTTACTTTGTGTGAATGGGGAAGACGATTCATAAACTCTGTTTCTCTGCTTGTCACTTCAGTGTCATTGACCACATACCAAGTTGTTTGTATCATCTTGTTAATGTATTTAAACAAACACTTAGTAAAACAGGTATTGCATCATGTAATATGACTTCTAAGTGTCATATGTCAGGTGGTGTGGTGGTGAGCTTCCAAAACATTTTAGTCTGTGACCCAGTTTTGATTGTTGGGTCTGGGTTCTGAAGTGGAGGATTGTGGCCTTGTGTTTACAGTAGTGCACGCACAATCACAAGATTGTGGTTTTGATATTCTGACTGGGCAGTGCATTGTTCTTAAGCAAAACACTTCTGTTTATATTGACCCAGTTCAATTAGCAGTAAATGAGTAACCTGATGTCTTATTCTGAAGGAATGTTGTGACCTTGGGTATATATATGTCATGGAAACTGGGTAACTGGTTTCCTGAGTGATAGGGCTCAAAGCAGTAATGTTCAGCTCTAGGTATTAAGGCTTCATCTGCATTTCTAGTACAACTGGGAAGGCATAAACATCACACATTCCCATTTGAAACCACATCTGTGAGGTTTTGTAATTCTGTATGAACTTTTATATTTATGAGTTTAATCCGGTAGCAGTAAAACTGGCCATATCTTGCTTCAGTATTCCACCTGTTTCATGTTCAAACCAGCTAAATGCTGCCTCTCACACCTACCCTACAATCACATCATGAAAATTTCAGAGCTACAAGACATTTAGGTCCCAACAATGGTTGGAACCCTTTACTGGAGATGTTGAAGAAGACTGTCTCTGTCTTACCAAAAGAAACAACCAGCTCTATCCTTCTAGAATACACAAGTCATTTCTTGGAGTGTCAGGGAAGCTGATATCTACAATCTAATGAAACAAAGATGATTTTTAGGATTCCAACAGAAACAAATGAATCTTGTTTAAATGTGGGGAGTTGCTTAAATTCCCCCTTCCTCTTGTATAATGGTTTGACTGCTAAATTCTGCAATATAGATGCCTTGAAGAACATACACTGTGTGGGGAAATTTAAAATAGATTGCAGCTTCTTGTTCAGATAAGTTTTTTTGGCTATTGATGTGAAAGTCCATATGTATGACCTGTACATAAACACCATATGTATGACATGCTTTATATATATATATATATATGTAATATATAGTAATATTGGTTTGACTTCATTATTACAACTTATGACTTCATGCCAGTATGAACAAGCCAGTCTCGACTCCATTTATCTAACAATTATTTGGAGTAGTTTATGATTCTGATATCATGCACCACTTCTGAGCAAAGACAGACCACCACTAGACTAGATATACATACAAATATGAAAAGTGACTGAGACCTTTGGCATTATGTCTTGCTTGAAGAAGACCCATCAAGCCTAGTAAAATCACAGCCATGGCAGATACTGGTGTCATGCAAATGGTACTCATGCTGGTGGCACATAAAAGCACCCATTACACTCTCCGGGTGGTTGGCATTAGGAAGGGCATCCAGATGTAGAAAACCATGCCAAATCAGACTGGAGTTTGGTGTAGCCTTTCAGCTTGCCAGCTCTGGTCAAACCGTCCAACCCATGCCAGCATGGACAATGGACATTAAATGATGATATATATATATATATATATATATATATAGTGAGCTGTTCAATTAATTTTGTTTTTCTTTTTCTTAAAGCTGTCAAATCACTTATCAACTCATTCCCTGGTATCACCATAGTAACCACAGAAGTTCACCCAGTAGCACCAAATCACTTTGGACAGAAATATTTTGGCACTGAATGAACCAAAGGCCAATGCTGTATCCCCACCCTGTGAGTTGTTGCTGCTGTTTCCTGCACATCACCTTTCCTATTCCAGATGCTTCCAAAGGGGTGCATTTTTAAAGTTCAATTTTTCTACTTGGAGCTCTCTGTCACTGAACATGTAACTATAACAATATTGAAATGCAATATCTGAAACGGAAAAAAAAAATTGTTTAACATATTTTATTTCCCTTTTGGTTTATTTATTGGGTGTTTTCAGTATCATCTCAGAATTTTTTTTTTCTTTTCTTTTTTTGATTTAATGAAAATAATTTGTATGAAAGAGGAAATTTTTTTTTACAATGGTTGTTTCATTGCACAGAATTTCATTAAACTTATTCCATATTCTGTAGAAAGCCAACTTAAACATCTAAAGATAACAAGTGGAAATATCTCAATAATCTTTATGCTTCAATCCAACAAACATTATTGCAAAGATGAACACTTTTTTTGAAAAATCGCATGTCCCTTTTTTATTTCTTCCTTTTACATTTGTAAATCCTTTATTTTGAAACCATATCATGAAACATTTGGATATTTCTTATTTTATGATTTATTTGTTTTTCTGAAAATTTACAATGTCTTTTTCCTTCTTCCTTCTTAGTTTCATTATTCAGAACTGATTTTTATCAACTTTTACAATTTTCAAATCATTTGTATTCCTTTTTTTCTCCTTCTGCTCTCAATATTTGTATATTTTCAACATGATCTGTAGAACAATTTTGTCAAGGTTTTCAAGTTAGAGGATGTGGAAATGTCCAATATCATGGTGTTAGCTTGTTTAATACAAAACAATTCTTACAAGGTGCTCTCTTGCACCAAAACTTGAAATTAAGGTAATTTTACTAAGATGAGTAAAATTGGATTTAACTTTTTTTTTTCTGAATGTTGTCAAACCCTAAAGGTAGAATCAGTGGGGCAACTGGTCCCCAAGTTCAAATACTCCCCTCATCTACTTTGCCTTTAATCCTTCCAAGATAAAATAAGTATCAGCGCAAGATGTGGTGGTTGATATAATCAACAATATGTTTGAATATGTGGTACCTCAACATGGCTACATTTCAATAACTGAAACTAGTGAGACAAAAAAAAGATTACAAAACAGAAGAGAAAAAAATCAACTGGAATGATGTGGAAAGTAACCTCTTTGGCATCACTTTTGTCTTTGGAGGACAAGTGAAGAATTCTCAACAAAACGCACCCCACTGTAGGTTTTCATTTCCAATCCATTTCTTACTGAAGCAGGCTCTCAGTAGCCTACCTTGGTACTAGTGATTCTCCTTTAATACAAACATGTTCCTCTCTAACATGATTCTCTATCCCCTGTATATTGTTAATTTAGAGATCAATACTTATCTGTTGTCCTATAACCATCCACACCACTGCCTCAAAGATCACTTTAGTGATTCCAGCTAACTGGCAAATGCCTCTTATCTTCTCAGGTTTAAAATATCCAATTTACAGGGATTTCTCTTTGATGAAAATTAAACAAATCTTTTAGATGTTGAATTACATTCAATTTACTTTGTATCTCTCAAGAAACAAAGTATCAACAACTGTCTGGTTATTTTGTATATTCATGCCATATTCTCCTGAATTTTACTTAATCACATCACCAGTAATACTATTTTAGATTTAAAGTGCAGTTGAGATTAGCTTCTTACCTTGAAAAACGACCACTTTTGTTTATAACATTCTTTAAAATGCTGGGTCATGAATTCATATTTTTGATTCTGGCAGTAGTGTGTCCTTAAAAAAGACACTTGATTTTATGTACCTAACAGAAATACTGTTAATCATTGATCTGTATAAAAGTATAAACCTACCCTAACCATTACCATTTAATATGAATGATGGCAATGCTTTTGATTTAAATTTTAGTAAAAAGATATGGAAGAGAGAAATGGGTAAAAGACAACAAAATTAAATTTATTTCAGCAAACATGTTATGTTTTTGTCTATATCTGTTTTAAAATGGAAGTAATTATCTAAGAGAAGTTTGAAACTGAAATAAGCTCCTTATTTAGTTATTCTAGTATTTTCTCTACTTGAGTTTTCTTACTTCTAGAATGAAATGAAATGAATGTGACAAATCACTCCTTGTATATACTACCACGCGTTAACACTATATTAGCACTCTTGCCCATACTGCCAATCAGCATATAGGACCAATCAACACTCACAGCTCCTGCTGCTATGACAACTGAATTATATAATTTTTGTTCAGAATACTTTACTTCAATGACATTCCCATTAACTTGGGAGTTGGTGCTAAATAGATCAACCTCAGTCACTTGTACTATGTATAAAATTAACTTACTTTTGGCATTGTGTAGTTTTTTTCTTTACTGGATGGACAGCACAGCTGATAGAGAGAGAGAGAGAGAGAGAGCTAACTAGGCTTAGTGAAATACTGTGGAGCATCTGTCTGTCAAGGAGCAGAGCTGAGTCAAGTTTTTGGAATGAGGTGATGTTGAAAAGGAGGATAATCCTATAGATTTTCATGAATGGTGTGTTTGGAAAAGCTTGTAAAAGTTGATAGTTGTAATAGAGACATTAGTCTCTCTCTCTCTTCGATGAAGAGCAAGGAGTTGTCATGTAGAAGGTCTGTCGCTCAACTCTCTGACAAAGTGTAGCTCACTCTTTAAGTACCAGTTTTACTACGCATGTGCACTCGAGGGGCTTCAGGTGGTGAAGTCCTTTGCGCATGCGCAGAATAGCACTTCCTCAATGGCGGCTATAATTTCGCGCCACTACAAGCTGAAGAGAAACACATCTTGATTAAATATATATATATTGTAATAAATTTCTCAGATGGTCAAACTGATTGTTGTGCCACAAAATAATGTATAGAGTAATGTTTTGGGTTGTGCTTTTTTTTTTTTATCTGTGACAGCCAAATACAATACATAGATTTTTATGGTTTGAATATCTTGAACCAACCCTTTGAATAAAGTTTCTAATACTATGAAATGTCGCACTGATTACCTCTGTGGTTTGATCACAGCTAATCTCTAATCTTCCTCATCAATATCCCTTCTTTGTTGAACAAAGCAATTAAAACAAAAAAAAAAATGAAAATACGGTCTTAACGGCCAGTTATGGAATAATATTCAAATAATATTCTTTTCTCTTTTCTCAAGAGTGGAAAATTTCAGTGAAGTAAATCTGTTTACATTTTCTTCACTTCCAATGAACCAGATCAGAACTTGATGAGTTACTTGACTGTACACGATCTGTGTGTGTGTGTGAGAGAGAGAGAGAGAGCATGAGAATATATATATATATATATATATATATATATATATATATATATAATGTCTATGTATATATATATATATATATATATATATATTATATGACAACTATTTACAGTGCAGAAGATATATCTTTGTATAGTTAGCAATAAATTGCCTCGACAGAAATTGTTATCAAGTGTTGTTATTATTTGAAATTTAATCTTTTTAATTACTTTTTTGCTTTAATTTTTGAGAGCAGTGAATTATTAGAAATGAAAAAGAGTAGAACCATGCTGAAAACTTATCAGTTTCATCTAAAATCACTTCAGATTTTATGCACGTCCTGTGAATTGATTCAATCAACGATAATCCTCCACAGTAAGACTAAATTTGATCCTGGCAGGATTTGAACAAAGAATTTAACTGAATACTGGAAAATGTTGTCCTTTCTATCTTGGACAAATAATAAATATTACTATTCGTACTAAACGTTTGTTGCATTATATATAACCAAAATAGACTTACCGCAATATGCTGCACCTTGTTATAATGCTGGTATTAGTTACAACGATGCCATCAATACAGAACTGAAGTATTTAAAAGGCAAGTAAGTTCATCCTATTGGCTTAATTTTTGAAATTATCTCCCTTGATATATAAATTTAGATTCGATGAGTTCCTGTAATACTAATAATCATAAGTTGTTTATCTAAAGAATGTTTTACAGCATTTGCCACTTTTTAAATATATATTCGTATCAAATCAGCGACAGTTTATTTCTGTTATTGATGATAGAATAATTCAGTACACGGGATTTTGAGTTCAAACCATATCAGAGCTATTATTATTTTTGTCCTTTTAGTAAGATGCATAACTCGACTTTGCTAGATAAACTGAGGCAAACAAACAGGTACTGCTCTAAATTCACAGCTGGAAGGCCATTTAAAAGAAGATTATCAAACTATAAAAATAATAGCGCCAACAAAACTCATTACTTATGTAAGACGCCTTACAGTTAGGAAGTATCTTTTGCATCCACGTAGTTCTACGCTTGGTCTCAATGAATACCTTAAAGCATTGAGCTGGCAGAATTGTAAGCACACCAGCCAAAATGCTTAGCGGTATTTCATGTCTTAATATTCTGAGTTAAAATTCCGCCGAGGTCGATCTTTACACTTTCATCCTTTCAAGGTCAATGTAATCGACTTACCCGCTCCTGTAAGTTGCTGGCCTTGCGCCAAAAGTTGAAAATAAAGTATTCCCTATCGGGTTTAGTGTCTTCTAATTATATCACTTCAGATCAACCCTTATTTTAGTGAAAAACATTTTGCTAAACAAGAGATGCGTTTCTATAAGCATCTTTAGCTGAATTATCTCCCTTCGCCAAAAAATCTAAAGGATTTGATTTTGTGTTACGAGGCGAGCTAATAATTAATTTAAAGGAAAGTATGAGAAAGAATAATTTCAAAGCAAACCGTGCACGATGAAATTCAATTGCTTTCAAGTCAAAATGTGGTTCTATTCTATTTGAGGACTGTAAAACAGCATTATTAAGTATTTTTATATGAGAGCTTAAATAGTGCTGGAATTGCTAATGATTTCTATGGAGCTGCTGAAATAGATACCTTTGTGCTAAAGTTATTGTTATTATTAATATTATTATTATTATTAAGAGGCGGTGAAACACTGGGGTCGATGTAATTGACTAGTCCCCCACACACACACACTTAAATTTTAAGGCTT
>JARUKP010000635.1:0-10939 GCA_029874955.1 Octopus insularis | reverse complement strand
GTGGTGGTGGTGGTGGTGGTGGTGGTGAAGATGATGACAATGGAAATCTTCTATCACTCACCTGTTTCAGTCATTTGACTGTGGCCATGCTAGGGCAATGCCGTGAAGAAGATTCTTTAGCTAAATGAATTGACCCCAGTACATAAATTTTTTTAAGCCTGGTACTTATTCTATAGGTCTCTTTTGTTGAACCACTAAATTTCAAGGATGTAAACATACCAACACCGGTTTCAAGAAGTGGTGGGAGACAAACAACATGCACGCGCGCACACACACACACAAGCACACACATGTGCCATGTTAAAAGCACCCAGTGTGTTCTGTAGAGAGGTTGGCATAGTTTATGGTGCTTATGTAAAAACGGTGATTCTGCATGGTTGTGAGACATGGGCCCTGCATGTAGAGGAGATTTTAATTTAATGAGTTTAAGAAAATCTGCAAGAGCTATATGCACTGTTTTTCTTCCTCAGGCTAGCAAATGGATGTACTAATCCTTCTTTATACCATTTATTTGCATACTAGCTGAAAAGCTGTACTCTGTGGACTTTTAAGTTAGCTCCAGTGAAGGGTTTTTACGGGGCCTGCAGCCCAAAACTAAAGACAGTAATAATAAAGCATTTGTTAGTACTCTACTAATATGGTATTACTTTACATTCAGTTTAAATGAAAAACTTTTAAATTCACAAATTTTTAGAGTTTTTCTAAAATTTGAATTTTCAACTGATAGTATATTACTGATAGTATATAAACACGCACACACATACATGCATATGTACACACACACATGTACGCACATACAGACATATGCACACACATATATGCATATGCACACACACATGCGCACACTCATACACACACATGCACACACATACACACATATATGCACACACATGCACACACTCATACACATTTACAGACACTCACATACATGCATACACACACATATGCACACACATGTGCATACACATACACACATGCACACATTCACACACACATGCACATAGCACACATACAAACACACATGCACACACACACTCTCACACACATATGCACACACTCTCTCTCTCTCTCTCTCTCTCTCACATACACACACATACACACACAAATACTTGAATGAAAACATGATTGTGAATTTAGGAAAAATTAATATACGAAGGTGTGTCTCGTTCACCTGAGTTTTAATCTCATCAAAAATGGTAAAATAACTTAATGCAAAAAATTTTATTAAGCATTTATAAGAGACAATTTCTTACTTTCATTTATGAAAATAGTAACAAAATACTAATAATAAATAAATTACATTACTATTTATTATTTTCTTTAATTAGAATTTTATGAAAATATGTTTGTTTAGTTCATCAGAATTTAATTTGTCTTTAATCTTCAAATAAAAATTATTTCCCTTTTGTTCTTGTCTTTTTTTCTCCTTCTTTTACTTCCTGGTTATATTTCAGCAATAAATAATTATTTAAAATAGAATGCAACAAAATAAAATAAAACAGAATGAAATGAAACAAAATAAAAAAAAAAAATAAATAAAATAGAAAATAAAATAAAATGAAATATACAGCTGTTATAATTTAACAAGCAAATTTGTTCTGTTTAGCAAATTTAGTTTTCAAAAAAAGCTAAACTAAAGATCAATGACTGTGTTTGAAATAGATACCATCATAGTTACATCATAATATCTGAAATCAGCTTAGTTCAGCTTAGTTGTATATCGTTCTTCCATTAAGTGTTTCAGTCATTGGACTGCAGCCATGCTGGGATACTGCCTTGAAGGGTTTAATTGAGCAAATTCACCCCAGTATTTACACCTTTTAAGCTTGACATTTGTGCTATAGATCTCCTTTAATGGACCACCAAGTAATGGGGTCGTAAACAAACCAACACTGGTTGTCAAGCCATAATAAGGAACAAATACGTGTACAAAGGCACACACAAATAGATACATACATACATACATATGTTACTTGGAGTTAGGGCACATTCACTTTTTGGTTACTTGATGTCATTCACAGTAACAATATAAATTTCACTGGAAATCCACATTGTTTACTGAGTTTATAGTTGATAAAGAAAATGGAAGATTCATGCTGAATAAAGATTCCTACTAAATCCATCTTCCATGTCCTTTATCAACTCTGTGTGTGTATGTGTGTGTATCTATATACATAGACAACTGGCTTCTTTCAGCTTCCAAATCCACCCACAAGGTTTTGGTTGATCTGAAGCAATAGTAGATGATACTTTCCCAAGGTGCCATGCAGTGTGACTGAACCCAGAACCATGTGATTGAGAAGCAGACTTTTAACCACATAGCTGCATCTGTGCCTATATACAGCCATGCCTGTCAAATCCTTTTGTGATCAGATTTCAGTTATTGTGCATTTGAACAGTAAATGGTTCCATCAATATTCATATGTTTCTAACAAGCCAATTTGATAATCAAGTAGACAAAACATTATTTACTAATACAAGTACTGAGAACATTCCACATAAATGAGGGAGTCACTGCACTGACTAAAAATAGCAGCCGAATCTACTTCAAATTACATTTCACTGTCTTAATCCTTTAGTTATTATGATTTTGATCACATACATTGCATTTCAATAGAATTTTTAAAAAATGAAGAATTTGATAACATAATTTTATCGTTATTAAACTGGTAGAAGACAGTGAGCTTACAGAATCATAAACATACCGGACAATATGTTTAGTGACGTTACTTCTGGCTTTCCACTCTGAATTCAAATTTCTCCGTGGTTGACTTTGCCTTTTATCCTTTCAAGGTCAATAAAATGCAGTACCAGTCAGGTACTGAGGTTAATGTATTCATCTATCCTCATCTCTCTCAAATTTCAGGCCTTGTGCATAAAAGTAGAAAAGGTTATTACACTGGTGTTTGGAATATAACATCGAATTTTGATGGAAGGTTTTAATTTAGATCACTTTAAAACAAGAAGCTTGTGTTGTAGAACCAGGGTAGTCTCAAGCAGGTTGATAGCATCAGAATCAATAAAAATGAAGGTGAGATATTAGATCATGTAATTCTAGATACACTATGTCTTGTGCTGCACAGGTGAAAGATTGCCTGAATAATTAATAAGTAGATTAGATTTCATAACATAATAACAAACATCTTATAAATTTGTAACAGATATTGGAACCAGTAAATGGAATCTTATCATTCTTTCTAGTATATTATAACAAAGTAACTGTGAAGTTACAAATTATAAGCATAGAAATAAATTCAGTTCTATAGAGTATAGAAATTAAACAAGAAGCTCTCTGACATAGACATATAACCAGATATTGTGCAGTGCCAAAGACTAACATATCAAATAAAATTGGTGCATTATGTTATATCTTCTCCATATCAAACATAGGTCTTTAAGAAGGTATAAATTGTAATGCACATCTTGCAATATAACAAAAACTGCTATTTACCAAGTCAAATTAATGCAAATTGTAGCATTATTAGAAAACTGGGTGAAAATTAGTCTACAGATATTAAAAATTATTCTTAATTCTGTTTTCAGTACAAGACATGTGAATGATACAGAAATAATATATCAATGTTTCCAGAAAGCTTGTCTCAATACAGTTAACTTTGTAGATTTACATTTTAATGTCTGTATAAACTGGACAATATTGACTGGAAACAAAATATTGAGCTACAGAAGTAACAGCAACTTCAGTAACAATATTACTTTGATGTCTTCTTTATTGTATTTTAGATGGGCCACTATTCATTTCACATTAAAAACAAACAAATAACTGTCTATTGCAATATAATAAACTTATTTAGTCTCCAAGTTACTTTGAATAACTCAGCTTCTATCAACCATGCAGTAATATTACATCTGATGTAACACATTGAGAAATATTTTGCCTATGCTTTCAGTCATTCGCTGTTTCTTATGCTATAAATCTAATAAATTCTTCACTAAGGAAAAAAGAAACAATAGTCTTTAATATAACACAGTATACTGAGTTATTCTTTTGAGCAAGAAATGAAAGCATGCATAACTGACAAGTATATTCCATTCCTACTTTATGGATAAATATTCACTGATTAACAAAGGGAAGGTCCAGAGATATAAAAATAATTGTTCCAAAACATAAATATTCAAACTTGGAAAAACATCTCCTTTGCTTCACTAATGTGTAAATATGCAAATTTGGGAAACCATCCTCTTCATTACTATAGCATTATGTAAATATACAAATTTGCAAAAATATTCTTTCTGTTGCTCCAGCAATATGAAAATATGCCAATTTGGAAAAACACCCACTCCATTGCTATAGCAATATGTAAATAAGCAAATTTTATGAAAATATCCTCTCTATTACTCAAGTAATATGTATATATGCAAATTTGGGAAAATACCCTTCTTCATTGCTTTAGCACTACATAAATATGGAGATCTGGAATAATATCCCCTTCGTTGCTCCAGCAATATGCAAATATGCTAATTTAGAAAATATCCCTTCCATTTCGGAGGTATACTTGTGAGGAAGGTGATATGAGACCATGAGCTGAAACTAAAATGATTGCAGCGTGAAAAATGCATTCTAGCCATTCAAAAACATGACAAAGACTATTAACTACACTTGAACTGTATTTATTTGATGTCAACATTTTTGTTACACTAACTGCAATCTGGTCGCTGGCATCATTTCAATGCATCTAGTTTGTGAGGTTGTTGATATGGCTGTGTGGTAAGCAGCTTGCTTCCCAAGCACATGGTTCCATGTTCAGTTCCACTGTGTGGCACTTTGAGCAAGTGTCTTCTACTATGGCCACAGACTGACCAAAGCTTTGTGAGTGGATTTGGAAGACAGAAACTGAAAAGAAGCCCATCATATGTGTGTGTGTGTGTGTGTGTGTGTGTATGTGTGTATTTATGTCTTTGTGTCTGTGTTTGTCCTCATCACCACTTGACAACCAGTGTTGGTTTATGTCCTCGTAAGTTAGCAGCTTAGCAAAAGAGACCGAAAGAATAAATACTAGGCATAAAAAGAAAGCCTTGAGGTTGATTCGTTTGACTAAAAAGAAAACTCTTCGAGGCGGTGCTCCATCATGGCCGAGTTAACTAACTGAAACAAGTAAAAGAATATGTGTGTGTGTGTGTGCTGGTACCATGTAAAAAGCACCTGTGCTGGTGCCATGTAAAATGCACCTATGCTAGTGTCATGTAATGGTGTTGGTGCCATGTAAGAAGCACCTAATACACACTATATAGTGGTTAGTGTTAGGATGGACATCCAGCTATAGAAACCATGCTAAAACAAGCAATTGGAGTCTGGTTGCTTGTAGTCCAAGAGAAATGGATCTGCAATTTCTTACTGGACAATCTGCACGAATGATTTGTTTATAATGATAAAATGTATATGTTATACATTAACTCACTTTCTCTATCAAAATAACGGGCGATCCTTCGGTACAAATTCTCTAAATGCCAAATTGTTTCCGATAGAATAAGTACTAGGCATACAAAGAATAAGTCCTGGGGCCGATTTGCTCAACTAAAGGCGGTGCTCCAGCATGGCCACAGTCAAATGACTGAAATAAGTAAAAGAGTAACGAGTATGCAAGAAAGTGGCAGAAACCTTCAAGAAGATATGTGCTATGTACAGAGAGGATGCTATTGTGGAATTTGTGTGCCAGAAGTGGTATTCAAAATTTTGATTAGAAAATTATTTGGTGCTTGCTCTGGCTGGCCAACTGAGATTAACAGAGACAGAATATAGGAATTAGTCAATACCAATCTCTGTTATATGACTAGGATGATCACTGTTATTCACCAATTGAACATTGAAAATCATCAGCATCAACTTGATTACATCAGTAGGCTTGATGTTTAAGTCTCACAACAAGTGAATGAGGCTAACCTTGCCCAACAGTTGTCCATCTGTGAGTTATTGCAAAAAATGTGAAGAAAACAATCCTTTTTTGAAAAGAATGGTGATAAGGGATGAAGAATGAATCATCTCTAAAAATGTGAAGATCATAAGGGATGTGTGGTGAACGACCACAACCTCCAAAGCGGGACTTCATCTGAAGAAGGCTATGCTTTCAATTTGGTAGGATGGGAAAGGTGTTGTCTTTTATGAGCTTCTTCCCACAGACAAGTCCATCATTTCAAATGTGTACTGTGTCCAACTGGACAAATTAAATGCAATGATCCACCACAAGCATCCAGCACTTGCTAATCATAAGGGTACTATCTTTCATCACAACAATGCTATACAAAACACTTCTTTGCAGACACAACAGAAGTTACTAAGGCTTGATTGGAAAGTTTTCCTGCACCTCTCATATTCACCCAAACATGTACCTTCAGATTTTCACCTGTTTTGGTCTCTTTAAAATCCATTGAATGGACAGACCTTCAACTCTGAAGAGGATGAAATAACTCACCAAGAAGCGTTTTTCACCAGTAAAGACAAGTCTTTGAGCAGAGAATAATGGATCTGCTCACAAGATGGCAGATGGTAATGGAATGAAATGGTAATTATATCATTGACTGAATAAATCACTTTGTATTTAAAACTTATATCCTATTTCCTCTTTAAAAAAATGAATGAATTTTTGGACCAACCCAATATAAAAGGAGATTTGTGTAAAAATTAGGTATATATATATATATATATATAAACACAGGGTACTTATAAAAAACATAAATCTTAATGGTAGCATATAATCCATTTAGTAAACAAACAAATAGTGTATATGAAGATTGTGTAATGTAAATGTGAATAGTTTATAAAGGGGAAGCCTGTTAAGAGCATGTGTGTTGAGTAGAGGAATGTGTAAGGGTAAAGAATCATAGGAAACAAAATGAAAATGTATATAAGAAAAGGATTAAAAGACAGATTTGTGACAGACTCCAGAGTTAGTAAATATATGTACAATGTCATCCAGTAACTGGCTTAAAAAAATATAGAATAAGCTACCTTTTGAGAGGACATAAAGGAACCACATTAAAAGGTTTTGCAAGGATATTGATTTTATTGTGTCTAGGGAGAGTCATTATGCCAATATAATTAACACACTCATTAAATATCCGATTGTTTTGTTTTTGTCTTTCAAAGCTCTTTCGTTGCTTCTTGCAACCTTCTCATTTTCAACACATGAATTCACATAAAGAATCTTGCAAACCAGATACAAAAACGAAACAAAGATATTGATTTTTTTTAATAAGCAGTGGGGCACTTGCATCCATTGATATAAGCAAAAGATTTGATAATGGAGCATCTAAGAAGTTGGAGTGCTTTTATCTTTTACACTCCAGATATATTTCAAGTGTTGTTGCTGATTTTTTGCATGTCTAAATGTGTGTGTCTACTGAGTATATTAGGATTTAAATGAGTTTTAGGTAGAGTCAACAAAGCATTATTATTGGCAGAAATCCTAACACAGTAACAAACTTTTCTGAAAGCATTTACTATACAGAGGGCATGTATTCTTATCAAGACAGTTGCACTGAGATGAGGAATAAACAGACAAAAATCTTGAAAATTCCAATATTAGTAAATTCTCATAAAGATGTGGTTTTTATTGTCCTTCTAATTCTATTATAAAATAACAAAATGAATCTTAATTTATTGTGAGTCTCCATCTTTGACTTCATTAATTTCTGACTTTTGATTCAAAATGTTTCTTGCTTGCATTCTTAAAGAATGCACCAAAAGATAAACCTGCTTGCAATGTTCATGTACTTAAGTTCTGCACTCAAATTGAGTATATAATTTTATCAATGACACACACTGTTCTTAGTATCAATTATAAAATTTATTGCAATTCTCCATGTTTGAAATATGATGCATCTGGTTAGCACTTTCATAACGTTTATGCTAACAAATTTATAGGTCTTAGTATCAATTATAAAATTTATAGTAACTTTCAATGTACGCTAACATGATGCATTTTGTAAGCACTTTCATAATGGCTATGCTAACAAATTCATAGGTCATTAATAACTATTTTAACATATAAACAAGAATTTCAAAAACATTGATAAACACAAAGAGATAAAATATACATTGATCATACATTTTATTTAGCTAATTATTCTTGTGTGGAAGAACTATCTACAAATTATGCATTTTAATGATAATGCACACTGATCTTAATATTGATCATACAATTTACCATAAATGTAATTTTAATTTTATATATATATATACACACACACACACATGCACATATATATTATCATCACCATAATCATCATTATTTAAGGTCTGTTTTCTAGGCTGACATGGGTTGGACTATATATAGAAGCATGGGTTAAACTATATATATGTAGATCTGAGTGAAATAAAAAAAATCCTGTTTTTGTTATCATCTCCTTCCACTACATGTCTTGGTTTTAGTGTACCCTAGTCATTTAGTGACCCCTTGACACAGAATAAATTTCTATTACATAATATAATTTGTATCAACACGCATGCACACACACACATACACAGAATGAAGTATTGGTGCAACTGTAGTCCATTGAAGTGAATATAGAAAATATTTCCAGCAGGCCAATGGTGGGATGAAGTGCATTGTCTAAGATGGCTAGCAGGATTTGAACTTTGTCATTAATCAACAAAATTATTTGCTCAGTACATTATCATTTATGCCACCATTACTGACCCAAAAATAGACATCACAATAAATTGTATTAAGATAATAGTAATAATAGTTTCAAATTTTGTGAATGGGGTTTAGTTGCATGATTATATATCTTGTGATTTAAATTTGTACGTTTTTGAAGTAACAAAGGACTGAAGTTAAACAAAGTTTCATATTATATATTTGAGAGTATTAATAAAGTTCGTTGTTAGTTATCACTAGGCATGTTTGTGAAACATCTTGCAAGAAACAAATCAATTCTACAAATGTTTTCCCAGGGCAGCATAACAAGTGGGCTTGCTAGCATATACATTATACACCAAGTACATACACATTATATATATACATACACACACATACACATATATGTATTAATGCTTATTTTTATGTTCAGTTATAATAAAAGCAATTTTACATTAATCTGATGGGTTACTCTATACTTTTGTAGGGTACAAATTTATTCTTATACAAAAATGTTGTTGAGTGACTTCGAAGTTTCAGCTAGCTAAGCCATCATCAGACAGTGGCTTAGTTGGCTGAAACTTCAAAGTCACTGTCAACAACATTTTTCTATATATATATATATATATATATATATATTTTGTTTTGAGAAAATGAAATATTGTTTAGAATGTGAAAAAGATTTTTCATTTTAAAAACACATAAAGAGGAAAAAAGAAAGCAGTTATGCAACTTATAAACATTTAATTATGAAATGTAATGACAGCAAAAATTGTGGACTTCCTAACTTTATGACCAGTGCAGTAATGTTTCTAATGATGGATGATGGTAGTCTCCCCTTGTTTGAGAAAGATAGTTCTGAAATTTCTTACTGAACAACCTGCACAAATGTTTTGTTTATAGTGATTAAATGTTTGTGCTGTACATTAATTCACTCCCTACATCAAATTGATGTTGCTCTGAACAGGTGCATGGTGTACCACTCGTTAAGTGTTGAAGTGATTGCAGAACAATGTGAGATGAGATGAAGTGTTTTGCTTGAGAACACAATGCACCACCTGGTCCAGGAATTGAAACCACAATCTCACGATCATGTGTGGTGAAGGTTTAGAATCCTATACCTCATAAAAAAGAAAAAGACACAGAAGTAAGAAACACAAATATATAATATTGAAATTTTGGTGAAAAAAAAAACATATTTTCAGAATCGTAATTTTTGTTGTACGAAACACAGGGGTAGTAAAATAATGAGGGAAAATAATTACTATTCCAAAATTCTGCTTAATATAATTTGGAAACAAAATGAACTTGATTGTCACAGTTGGAATGATAATTCAAATGCTTGATCAGGGTTGACCTGGGACTAAACAGCAATGGAAAATGTATTTCAGAATTTTTTTTTTTTTTTTTTGTATACCTTAAAATTATATATTCATTTCAACTCTGTGCTAAATTGTCTTCACCAACAAATACAGATATGCTTTTCATACAATACAATGTGAACATTACAATCACGATGAATTCTTTTCATTATTTATTCATTAACTTACTCAAGAATATTGCAAAAGTTTTTCTAATTTCTGGATTTACGTTTAGCTTCCTGCAATTCTGTGTGAAAGAATCATGGAGAATATCTTGCAATGTATCCTGTTTCTCTCACCTCACATCATTAAGCTATGTGATGATCATGAGTAAATTATTGAATGGTTATGAAAAGGACTTTCTTACTGAATCATATATATCATAATCATCATCATCATTTTACCGTCCAATTTTCTATTCTTGAATAAGCCAACTATAATTCATTGAGGCAGATTTTCTATAGCCAAATGCCCTTCCTAAAATGTGAAAGTATGGTACTTTCAAGCAAGGTAATATTTCCTCATGGCTGAACATGTTTACGCAAAAGATTACAAACAAATTACACCACATGTAAGATCATAACGCTCATTTACAATTTCCACACGGATTCAAATATGTATGCACATACATACATATATAAACACACATATATATAAAAATCTGTGCGTGTCTGTATGTCTGAAAGACTCCTTCTTTCAAATTCCATCAACCAAATCAACAAACAAGGCTTTGGTTAGCATGAGGCTATTGTAGAAAACACTTTCCCACGGTATCATACAGTGGGACTCAACCATGTGATTGAAAAGCAAATTTCTACATACAACCTCTCTCTCTCTCTCTCTCTCTATATATATATATATAAACATATATATATATATATATAATTAGGTACTCCGACTAGCTTTGGAGTAACTGATTCGTGGAATTCTTTATAACATTGGATCACAATACCTTGTTCATTTGAAATATGCCATTTCCTCACC
>JARUKP010000634.1:0-10940 GCA_029874955.1 Octopus insularis | reverse complement strand
AATTTAGTGCAGAGGTATGCTTTGATCTCAGCTCCTCTTACTTCTTAGACATAGACTGGTTGCTCATGCTGATGACCTATTATTGACAGTGGATTCTGTGAAGGATTTAGAAGAAATTTCAGACATAGAAACAAAACCTGGAATTGCAAGACACCTGAGTAAACTTAAAGACTAAAGTTTTAGTAAATAGCAAAAAAGCAAGTGGCAATGCTTGGCATACAAAAGAGGAGTGAGAAGAATTCCTTACAGAGTATTCAATTCTATATTGCTGTGCACAAGAGGTGTACAAGGATCACAAGCAAGATAACAGCAAAAAGGTTTTACATATAACACATGTAGTTGGACGTCAGAGCACCAGTAAAATGAACTCCTTTTAATGCTTAGAAGGCCCCACAAAAATTGGTTATAGCTTCCATTACCAAAGCAACCTAATCAGTGATGAAGAGAAGTGCTTCAAAAGGATAATAGTCAGAATAAGAATAGGGTGAAATAAGTTCAAGGCACTATTGTGTTTGCTGACATCAAGGGCATTCATTCTCTCTCTGAGTAAATGTAGATTAAACAATACTTATATACAAAGTGTGAAATTACATGGTAGCGAGATTTGAGTTAACAAATGCAGGGGATTTGAAAAAACAAGTCAAAAATTAAATAAGCATGCTCTGTTATATGTGGAATATTAGTATGAATGAACTACAAGGTATATATGAGCTTAAAAGAAATACTGGACACAAAAGAAATCAGGTGTGGTCTGCAAGATACTGAAGTGATATAGTTATGTAATATGCATGGAAACTAGTAGTCATATAAAAGAGGTATCAGGAGATCTAAGTGGCTGGAAAAGGAAACTTCAAGAAGACATGATAGAAGTGAAGAAAGCTAACGACAGGGTGCTGACAAAGGAACAATAAATGGTGGGCTACTGGGTTGAAGAAAACCTTTTTAATATAAGCAAACATGGAAAGTAGATGTGAAATGTTGATTTATACATACAACTACATTGGGCAGTGACTCTTCCTTTAATACGGTAGGATGTGATTTGAAGACGTATTTAATTAGACAAATAGTTAATACAAGATAATTATTTTGATAATTCTCTGATATACAACTTATTTTGTTGCCAAATTTTTGTCTTCGTGAAGTCAGACAGAAATAACCCTGCTATATAGTTTAGCAAACCATAACATCCTAAACACCTTACTTCTATGTGATTACTTAACTAGACCTTAACAAAGCTGGTTCACTGAATAAAGCACACTCTGATGTGCTTTGATGTCAACAAGGAAGTTACTGTGTCATTCATTGACAATAGATGCTCTATCTTCAAAAGAGAGAGAGAAGGACACAATGGATGAGGTAGTCA
This sequence comes from Octopus insularis, assembly GCA_029874955.1. Lineage (NCBI taxonomy): Eukaryota > Metazoa > Mollusca > Cephalopoda > Octopoda > Octopodidae > Octopus > Octopus insularis. Next base: position 9,577 of record JARUKP010000634.1, on the reverse strand, counting down.
CAGATACAAAATTTATCTGAATTAAAAAAGGAGACAGTCGTTGCCAGAAAGCCCTGATGAGATGTCTGCTTAATCAGGGAGGAATTAACTCTAAACAACCCAAATTTTCACACAATGCTTGCGTTGGTCCAAGGATATTGTAAAATACATTTTCTCAAGATGCCGAACAGTAGAATCAAATCCGGTACCTCACAAATACAAGATGCATCCACTTCTTTATTGTTAGCATCTATCAAGATTATTAGATTTTATATTTAAATTTTGATGTTTTTAATAAAACGATAACTTAAATATGATTTTATTAAGTTGAACTAATGAATATCTGAATCTATTTTAACTTTCAGGTAACTTACCAACAGTTGAAGTCTTCTTGCTGCCATTATTTTTCATTTTTATATAGGGCGTGGTGAGTGCAGAGCTTTAACTTGTAGGCCCAATGGAGGATAATTAACACAGTTGGCCTTAAAATCAGCTTTTGTATTGTAACTTATACGGTAGTAGGCATTTTCTCTCTGTGTGAAAATCATTATAACTTGTCTGAAAAAGAAATATAATTATACATAGAGGCTGGTAAATATTACAACATGGCCCTAGTCTAAGGTCTCAAGAATGCGAAGAGGCCATTGCAAGTGAGGGCTATCAACTGTCTTAGTGTTGTTCACCTCACAATGCACAGTCTCTCACTCACACATAAATTAAAAATGCTTTGTCCGATACTTTTTCAAAAAAACAGAAAAGCTATATACAGAGTCTTTTTGCCTGTAAAATTAAACTCTCTCTCCTCTCTCTCTCTCTCTCTCTCTGTGAGCGAAAGAGAGAGAGAATGGCAAGAAAGAGAAGAGACAAACATAAAATAACTATATGAATGACCACGTGCACAAAAAAAAAAACATAAAAAGTGGAACAGTAGAAACAAATATAGTAATTAGTACACTCAACAGTCACTCAGAATGATGAAAATAACAGTTAATTTCTACTATATTTAAAATTTATAAAAAAACATGAGATAATAGTCATTCTAGAAATCCTTAAAAAGATTGTCCAAATTTTTTATGGCAACACAGTATGGCTAAGAAGTTCACTTGAAAGCCATGTGGTTAGGGCCTTGCAGCATGTACACTATTGGCTTGTATCCTTTAATACAATCATAGGGGTCAAGCAATACTATGTAAGTGCAATTTGAAGACAGAAACTGAAAGAAGCTTGTCAATTTTTGGTGTGTGTGTGAGAGAGAGAAAGAGAGAGAGACAGACAGACAGAGTTTGTATTTCCTCTTATCTTCATGTGTGCTTGCTGAGTGTAGACAAAGGCCTTACTGTTCATACAAATGATTGAGTTTTGTTTGAAGTCCACCACAAAGGTAGGACTGGGATTCTTGATAAATCTTGGGTGTTATGTAATATTTTTAAGCAAAAGGCTCATTCAAAATGGTGGTGTCTGTTTCCAGTTCACCATATAACCAATATTGCCATGTCCAGGTTATTTGTTGTTTGATAGACTGTGGGATTATTACATTGCCTAGAAGGAAGCAATGTAAGGACAACCATCCATAAAAAAACGCAGGTCCAAAAACATGGATGTTAAAACAATACTATCGACAATGATGGTGATGATATAATCTGCAAACACTTTCTCTTCCACACATCCTGAATACTCTCGCTCCATTTTCATCAACCTATACTCTTAGCCTTACAGTGTCCTAAATATATATTTCAGAATTCTAAGTAACCCTCATCACTCAGCTCATATCACTCACCATTCATTCTTGCTTACTACACTGTAAAGGGGCCAGCAAGTGAGCAGAGACAAGTGGCAATTACACCCCTTTAGTCACGTCCTTCACATAACTTCCCTAGTGTTGGTCCAATAGGAAGAGCATCCAGGACACTGTAAAATGTTTGGTGTTAGAAAGAACATCCAACCAGCGGAACTAAATCAAAAATTAAATGCAAGAAAGATGCAGCCCTTCCAACTCATCTAGGTGATCAGTAACATCAGTATTGAACTCTTCAACTCCATTCTTTTCTGCTTTGTCAATCATCTCCCCCACTTCCCCCAAATCATATCATTTGTCACCCTCAACCACTATCCCACCCTCAAACCTACCTCTATTTTCTACAGATGTCACCTACGCTTTCCTATTTTTTTTCTTTAACATTCATCAGCACTTATTCTTCATGACATTCAGCCCTTCCCCCATTCTCCATCTCCAACACATTCATGCAACCTCTACTCATCCATAGCCCATTTTCTATCCCCACCACCCACATGTTTTTCTGTCTCGACTCACTTCTACTTTGAGGATCCATTCTAACACCACACCATTGATATTCTTATTTCATCTCAATTCCACTATGGTCACACTCACCCTCTCTTTGAATAGCTATTTTACCACCATTGCACCAATAAGTAACCATATAACTCCCGTCCTGTTTTGGTCCCTTCCCTCATACTTTAATGCCTCATCTAGCACACAGCCACCTCACCCTCTACTGTAGCTCCACTCAGTCAATAGGATTTTTAATCCTGCCAGCTGCATGGCAACCTTGCTAGAGCTAATGTAAAAAGAAAAATTTAAAAACCCAGTACACTCTGACGTGTGTCAGTGTTTCAGTCATAAGGCTGTATCCATGCTGGAGTAATACCTTGAAATCATTAGTGGATTCCACTGACCTCAGTAATTATTTCAGTGTGGTCATTATTTTCATCATTTAATGTTTGCTTTCCACGCTGACATGGGTTGGATGCTTTAACAACAAACTGGTGAGCTGCAAAGGCCATACTGAGCTCCGTCATTTTTGGTATGGTCTATATGGCTGGATGCTCCTCTTAATGCTAACCTCTTTACAGAGTGTACTGGGTGCTTTTATGGCATCAATGGTACAAGTAAGGTTGCCACGTAACTTGTAAGACAGAAAAGAATTGAGAATGGAGAGAAGGTGAAGATGAGTGGCAGTATGCCAGATGTTGAAAGGCTAAAGTATGCTAGAAGGATAAGCACAGGTGTCTTGCTATAGTGGAGGTATACAGGTGAGGGGGAGAAAAAAAGAAACAAAGGTAGTGAAGGGATCCTAAAGCAAACTCTCAAGGAACAAGGATGGGATGAGAAAGAGTGTGATAAGGTAATAAACAAATGGAGGTGGAGCTTAGTGGGTGAAGAAGGAAGGAAGGAAAGGGTGTAAATGATGGGAAAATAGCAGTATGCAGAGAGATGTCAAGTGAGGGATAAAGGAGTGGCTCAGGAAAACTAGAATATAGAAAGTAATACAATGATGTCTAATTAGGTGTAGCAAGTGTGGAAAGGGAAAGAGAGAGAGAGAGAAAGTGATATACAGTGGTGGGGCTATGATGGTGGATATGAGAGGTAATGATAACAGAGAGGGGTTTAGAATAGAATATGATAGAGCTGGTGTGGGAGAAGAGCAGTGGCTAGAGGCAGAGAAAAGAAGTAATTGGTTGAAATGGTTTGGGTAGTTCAGGGGTGGGGGAATACTGTTTGGAAGGGTATGGGATGTAATACATACAATATTGCTTGCAAGTAAGTACAGCAACCACATAGTACCATAGATGTTGGGAGAGGAATGGTTGATATGTCAGGGAGAGAGGAGCGGGCACATGGCCTCATACATACAAACATATCTGAGTGGTTTTAGGATATCATTTTTACCATAATGGCCTCGGAGTCAGCTTGGTCCTTTGTTATCTCCTCTGTAAGGCTCAACATCTTGAAATCAGCCTTCAATATCTCAACCCATGTCTTCTTGGGTCCACCTCTTCCATGAGCTCCAGCCACTTTAAGTGATCAGCACTTGTTTATGCAATGAGACTGTCCTCATCCATATGTGTCACAGGACCAACCCAATGCAGTCTTCTCTCTTGTATGCTAGATCTGATTCTTCTGACGTCAAACTTTTCTCAATACATTTGCAATTTGTTGTACATGCACATTAATACTGCACATCTAACAGAGCATAGTAGTTTCATTCCATTCTAGTCTTTGCATGTCATCTGCATTCAGGGTCCATATCGCACTACTAAATAGCATCACTATACACACACAAGCATCATATAATCTGCTTTTCATTTGGAGAGAGAGAGAGAGAGACCTTCTGTTGCTAACAGGTAATAGCTCTCTGAACTTTTTCCATTCTAGTAACTAAACTTTTAGAATATCCTCCTCCATTGCTAATTAGGTAACAAAAACTAGCTATTACCTCTCAAGGCATCCAGAGAATTTAAGAGGACCAATATCCTATAGGAACTCGGACTTTATAACACGTGTACATCTTCTGCTACCAATAAAATATACTTTTTCCATTAAACTTCCTGCAATTTCAGAGTACCTCTTGTGAGTCCATAGCTTACACTAGATACTTCGCCTTTCCTACATGGTGAGAGGGCCATTTACCTGCGCAGGATAGGGTCCTGTCTGTTTTCATGCTTACTAGAAACTTTACTCTTTCCTAAGTTAAATTTAAAACTCTTTGATTATAGGTTTTGCTTTCACACTTGCAATTTCTTTTCTAATTTTTTTTTTACAGATTTTGCTGAGAGGAAGAACATCAGCATATAGTAGCTTCCAGGAACAGCCAATCTTAAATTCCTCTCTAGAGGAAAATAGTGAAGAGGAGGGGCCCAAAAAGAAAGCTTTGGTAAATGCCTACCTACACACTAAATTTATCCTAGCTAATGAGAAAAAGGGACAACAACAATGACAACAGCAAAGAAAATGAACTCACCGATGCAATGGAGGTACAGTATCTGCTGTAGTAAACGACCCTCTGCTTGACACAATGTTTCTAGACTTATCATTTCCATTAATATATACTGTTACTGGAGTATAACTGGAATTGTTTTCTGCCATAATTATTGTTCCTACTTTTGAGAAACAATATATCTGAACATCTTCAGCAATCTGGGAAAGAAAACAAAAAAAAAAAGAATCACTGTAAAGTAATTGTTACTCTATAAGGATTCTGCCAGTCCACCATCCTTACTGATAATTAAAAATAATAATAATGCTTTCTTTATTTACCACTCAGGGTTCACAAAAATCAGTGGAGACAGTACAGGACAATAAAAAGTGGGATTAGATAGAGAAGTGTGGAAAAAGTAAAAACAGTAATAATATAAATTCTAATAATGAAAAATTCTCCAACAGAGGGAGACTTCCTGGGGCTGCTCATGGAGACCCCACTAAACTACTGACCACTAAGGCAAGTGCTCTCTCCATATGGCCTTCCTTCAATCTATAAGTACATGCTTAGTGTAGGCCAGTTCAACCACCTTCCAAACCAAAAATTGCTGGGAGACATCACTTCCCTCAACTTTCTTTTCAAGTGAAACTTGATAAAGTTGATGAAGACTTTCCCAAAGAGGAAAGTATTGCTCTAGACATTTTAACCTGCTTCACCACACAACTTCTTTTTCTACATTCACATGATAAATAAACACGGCCTGCCCTTCTTGGCCAAAGGAATGTGGAAATACAGTCTTCAGAATAGACTCAGCGGATAGCCAGACCCATCCTGCACATTAAAGCAGCTGTCTGACATGAACCAACAAGTGAGCAATGCTTGCACACTGGATGAGAGAATGCAGAACAGTCTTGTTGCTGTGTGCACATCTGAGACAAAGCCAGCTGAGTTGACACCAGACTGGCTCTAAAAGTCAGTAGAAAGAGAGAAAAGACATGAGTGAACACCGTTGAGAGACAAGGGATATGATACTGAATGTTTCTGGTAAGTAACCATTTACCCAAGCTACCAAGATGTTGCTCTACATTGTGGCAATCCAGTTACAGAACAGGGAAACAAAACCGCCAAGCATTAGTAATGAATCCTATCCCAGGCTTTTCATTGATCCAAATTCATCAGGACCTCATCCATGTTAGCGTCTTAACCCATTGAGTATGATGCATCACATGAGGTGGAAGTTGTGGTGGATAGATCTGATTGGGATGTTATTCGGTCCCTCTTGTTTGAGTCCTTTCCTATCAGTACCACTGCTCCTTAACTCACTGATCTAGGAATTTTCCCATTTTGCTGAAAGTTGCAGAAGATATATGCTTATAGGCTACCAAACGATTCTGGCATAGAAAAGTAAAGCTTGTAGGGCAGACCATCCAAACAAGGCAATTTCCCTCCTCCATGCAGCCCATTCTTACATTGTAGACTACCATTCATCTCAAACAGTTGGGCAAAGTGCTGCTGAAATGCAGCACATATCTGCTCAGGCTTGAGTACCAAACACCTATTTTGATCCACAAAAGACTGAATTGTGGCTTCGTTTCCATGTTGCACCCCTGCACCTCATTTCTTAGAGCAAATGCCTTAGCTCTGACAATGCATCCTTCATGCTTAGCATTGAAGAATTGATCCACGGCCAATTTTGTCATGAGCACATCAGTTATGATGCATTTTCTGAGTGCTTCTTCTAAGTTTTTAACTAAGTTTACCCTCTATTTCTTTCTATTGCCAATGCCTTACTAATACCCTTTTCAGTTCAAACCACCATTTGTCGTTGATGACTAACCTTGTCATGCCAGGTGTGATGCATTCAGCTTCCAGTAGCCAGGTCCTTGCCTATCTAAGTTGACTGTGCAGATCACAAACTTATGGTTATGTAACCGATGATCTCAAAAAGTGTACAACTTATGCTAACCTTATCTACTGATCTACAGATTATCTAGATATGACTTAGATGATCTGATGTGGTTCATCCATGTCCACACTAGCACATTTGGGAAATCCAATCAGTATCTGTCAGACAATTGAAAATGTCTAAGCGGGTTTACAAGGCTCTTGTACACCCCTCTTCAAACAGCTAGCCCCACACAATCTAAATGTGCATCCAAGATAGCATTCCAGTCACTCATTAGCATTAAAAGTTAAGACATTCTCAGCAAAACCTCCAGATGGCTGAAGAAATCTGGCTGTCCTTCCCTTGTTGGGGCATAAACAACCACCAGTCTGAAAGTACCCCTGTCACTACTATTCGCATCTATGACAACTAACTTACCTTCTGGGACCAGATGGCCCTTATCTCGTGATCTAGACTTCTCTGAAACACTGCTGTTCCACTCCCTATTCCCAGTTGATATAGAGATAATTCTTGTATTCACAAAAAATATACTTAGTCACCTGAGGTCATTGAGAAGGTGGACCCGTTTCCAAGGTAGCACCAGGTCATGTGCATTTATACTGCCTATTCTGAAAAAAACCATATTTGTCAGAAAGAAGGAGAGTGAAGAGAATAACTGTATTTCTATGGAGAGAAATGTGTTCTGTCCTTCTAGCTATTTGTGGGTGTCTTCACAAGCAATCTTTACTAGCGTTTTTTGTTTATGATCAACAGAAATCTCCCATTCCTTTCTGATATTTTACTTTCAGTTTGTTAACTTTGTTATGTTGTTTTTATAACTCTTATGAGAATAGGGGTGTTATGCAGGTGTGTGATGTATTCATTTAGGGCAATGACTGTGTATTTTTGAATATGTTTTAAGTTCTTGTTTTTGTATCTATGATCGTGTAACTGATGATGTCTTGGGAGTGCTGTTCATGTTGTTGGTCTGGATTGCTGTGTGTTTTTGTTTGTTCAGGTGTTTATAGTGTTGGAGATGTTTATAATTGTGTTGATGTAGAGTATGTGTGTGGAGGATGGTTTGTTGGTTTCTCTGATTCCTCCTCTAATCCCTTTATTTTTAGTCTTGTACTTCATATTTTGTAATGTTTTTCTTTTTCCTTTCATCAAGACACATTTTGGTGGTTTTGTCAAAATGCTTTCCTTGCGAAACAAATTTTCAGTCAGAGAAATCTATAGTAGGGGAGAGAAGTAGGTCTGCACAGTCCTGCATTTCTAAGTTGGTGGTCTGCTTGACTGGTGCTGGGTAAGGCTTCTTTTACTTGCGATGGTGCAAGTGATGGTCTTGTTTTTCTCAGGTGTGGTACTAGTGCTTGCTGCTAATGTTGTTGAATAAAGCTCTTCTGCTGCTCCTTCTGTTGATGCTGGTGTTGTTTTAGGTGATGCTATTCTTGAAGCTGATGCTGTTGGTGATGGTACTGCTGTTGCTGTTGCTTTTGATGTTGATGTTATTTGAGGTGTCTGCAGTATTGGGTGTTTTTGTTTTCTTTCTATGGGGCAGAAAACCTTTAAGTGGTTTGTCTCACCACAAATGTGTATCTCAACTTCTACCCTCAGTTGTGCACCATTAGGGCAGTTGATCAGATCAGGGATAGCTTCGATACTTTCCTGATCAATCTGTATACCAAATTGGAAAGTCTCTGGACCAGATGATGGCCAGGGATTCTGGCTAAAATATTTCAAGTATACACAACTATATTTAACCATTTCTTCTTGACTGTATAGAAAATGGAACATCAACATGGATGACAAAAAGAAACGCGGTGTTTATACAGAAGAACAAAGAGAAGAAGGGTAAATCAGTAATTACACACCAATTATGTTCTAACCATTACTCTGAAAATTGTCATCTGGCTTCACAGTAGATAAGGTATATAGCTTTCTAGAAGAGAGTCTATTGTTGGCAGAGGAAAAGGGATGCAGAAAGAAGTCAAGGGGAAATGCTGATCTACTGTATATAGATAGCCGAATACTAAATGAGACACGAGTAAGAAAGAAGAATTTAGTTGTTGGCTGAAACACTACAAAGAGGCTTACAACAATGTTCCATGCTGATGGCTGTTGGAGTGCCTACAGATGTGTGAAGTCAATGAGAAGACAAACAGCTTTTTGGAAAAGTGATTTGGAAGTAGAACTAACATGTGCAAATGAATCATTAGGAAGCATGAAAATACACAGGAGGAGAATTAAAGAAGACTCGTTCTTTACATTACTTTTCATCATTATATTAATCCCACTAATAAGTATATAGAAGAAATGCAGGCCTACCTATGAATTTGCCTAAACCAAGGTGTAAATAAACCAAGTGATTCATATGGACGAAGACAGCTACAGAACTTAGAACTAGGAAGCTGCTCAGAATGCACAATGCACACCATCCTTAAAGTAATACTGACCAGCTCAAACGTATCGAGAAAGGAAAAAGGCAGAGAATGGCTAAATGCAGAAGACACCATTAGTACTGCAATCTTGGGTTTGAAAGAACTCTGTGGTGTGCAGTGAAGAAAGAATACTATTAGTGGCTTGAAATGTCCAATAAGTTACTGAAACAACAGAATTCAAGAATAGGAAAAATGACAGAAGAAGTTGATGGAAAAAGAGAAATTACATGGTCAATTCATGCAACAAACTGTTGGTAATAAAAAATGCCTGTTGTGACCGATGGAGAAAAGCCAGAAATCGAACCCAAGAGCTAACCATAGCTGTTCAGGAACAAGCTATTGGGATGAATTTGATAAAGGTAAAGATTGATGAAACTCAGTTGGAGAGCAAATACAGTATCTTCAATAAAGGAAACAAAAACATCAACTACCTCTTCACTAAATGCAGTAAGCTAGTAAAAACTGTTTATGTGCAGGCATGATTGTATAGGTATTGAGATGTTAGCCAAATGTCTCGATTCAAAGTAACAGAAAAGTGGTATGAATATGAAGCA
>JARUKP010000633.1:0-10943 GCA_029874955.1 Octopus insularis | reverse complement strand
TTGCCTGGATCCAAAAAGTTGTGATGGATGAGACCGGTCGAAGGCCACCAAACAGTCACCATGACCTTCTTTTGGTGCAACTTTGACTTCGGGAAGTGCCGTGAAGCTTCGTTGGCATCCGACCACTGAGCTGAGCGTCACCGATTGTAAAGAATCCACTTTTCATCCGATGGTCAACCACTACGCTTATCATCTTCGAGACTTTCGTCACCGCTACGAAATTTCTTGAACAACCATTGTGCTGTACGTTCACTAGTGGTTCCTGGGCCAAATGTATCGTTGATATTGCGAGCTGTTTCAGCAGCTTTTCGGCCTAGCTTGAAATGGAATAAGAAAATCGTGCGAATTTACTTTTTGTCCATGTTGTATTCAACGTTCCGGAAAAAATGGCCTAATTATTCAAAAAGGAAAAAAAAAACTAACAGGATTAGATAGAGCGAAAAACAGGCTTTAAAATGATATCTATAAAGTTTAAGTAATTTAACGAAAATCAATTTGAAAATACATCATTTAAAACCCAAATTAAAAATTCCGTAAGAACTTTCTTGACAACCTAATAAGAAACAGTGATTGACAAGAGCATTAGGCCAAGTGAGTTTTTTGATATTTCGTTATGTACTTTTATGCTCTAAGTTCAAATTCTGCCGGGGTCAATCCCGACTTTCTTCATTCCAAGTTTGATAAAATAAGCATCAATAAAATACTTGGGATTAATTAATCGTTTTTACTAAGGCAGCGAGCTGGTAGAATCGTTAGCACGCCGGGCAAAATGTTTAGCGGCATTTCATCGGTCTTTACATTCTAGTTCAAATTCCAGCGACATTGAATATTATTCAAATTAACGGAAAGATGGGAAGGTTTTGATCAGAAAATTGCACGAAGTGATTAGCACTTTTTTTAAATGCTCATCAAGCATAAGTTCCGAACGAATGCTTTTAATGTGATAAATAAAGGTCCAGCTGCTTGTTAAACATGGGTTGTTACGTAACAAACCTCGCGCACTAATTGACAAATCAATCCAACCACTTTGTCAACTCTAAGCATTGACATAAGAACACACGCATGCTCGTACACATATAAGCACGGGCATAAGTACGCACATATAACATAACTATATATATATATATATATATATATATATATCTGCTACATAGGTTACATACATTATAACATAATTTGATACTGTATGTATTGAGATCCTCTTCGTATTATAGTGTTAAACACTTATGATATGCAAATTAGCCGACCCAGTTCTCGGTAGCTACTGGATTTGTTGAGTATATCAACAGATTGGTAGTTTATTTACTTGAGTTTGGTAAAAGCGACATAGACGCCTCTGATGAGAATCCAGTATATTTCGAAAATCGCTTAAATCTGTTTATCATTTTTTTTTTAATCTACAAAGAAATGGTTAAATTTGTCCTGTTTATATATCTACTGCATATGCTACATGTACCCCCCCACACACACACACACATACATACATACATACATTCATATATATAGCTGAAAGTAATTGGCGTCAGCAAGAATACAGTTGAACATTCATTTTCAATCACTATTGTTGTTTCTACGCAACGTAGTTCTCCAGGCGTGCAAGTTCTTGATTATGCAACCACTTCCCTGCATTATGAGATCTAGTTGTGTTTCCTCAGGCGATATGTAAATATTGTCCTTCAGCTACAACAAACCTTTGATAAACTCAGTGGCTACTACTAACTTCAGGCTACGACAGACAGAGAGGATGTTCTTGGAGTCGAGAATTTGAACTTATGAGACAATATTTACATATCGCCCGAAGAAACACAACTAGATGTCATAATACTGGGAAACGGTTGCATAATCAAGTACTTGTACGTCTAGAGACCTATGTTGCACAGAAACAATTGTAGTGATTGAAAATAAATGTCCAACCGTACTCCATATTGACTCCAAACGTTTTCAATTATCTATTCACACACGACAGAAACCCAAATGCAAACCTGGAAGTACGTATAATACTATTGGATAGCACAGGGTGAAATCTTAAGGTGGACGAGCTTTATGCTGTACTCTACTATGATCTTAACAGAAGATACCATAACTATATAAATATATCTTTCCTTTATAATTTTACTTGTGTCATTTATTGGATTGTGGCCATGCTGGTGGGGTGCCTTAAAGAATTTTAGTCGAACAAATCGACCCCCGTACTTATTTTGAAGCCTGGTACTTTTTCTATCGTTCTCTTTTATCGAACCGCTAAGTTACAAGGATGTAAAGAAACCAGCACCGATTGTCAAGCGGTGACGGGACACACTCAAACACATACACACACACACACACACACACACACAAGGCTTTGGTCGACACGAGGCTATAGTAGATGACATTTGCCCAAGTTGCGATGCAGTGGAACTGAATCCGAAACCAAGTAGTTGAGAAGTAAACTTCTTACCACACAACTATATTATCGCCGACGAACTCATCCATATTTAAGGACTGTTTTCAGATAAGTCATGAAAAGCATTCGAAACCAAAACGATAACATTTTCTTTTCATGTTGTACACTGATGTAACAAATAGTAAAATCTTTGACCTTCAGGAATTAAAAGTATTAATGAAATTAAGAATCACCCACTTTTCCCGAATTATCGGGCACCTATCCATGAGAACTGAGGCAATGTAGAATAGTAATCATGTAACAAAAGCCGGTAACAAAACGAAATGCCTGCAGTAGATTTGATTTCATTATCTTCGACCAGGTAATCTAACAATTAGGCATTTAATCTATGTCATTCCTATATTTCATATACTAGAGACATTATGAAGTATAACATTTTCGTTCTGTTACTCTATATTTTTTCTCACAAATGTATACTAACTTTTCACTGACGCACCAGTATGTAGACCAATTTAGGAAACATTATAAATGCTTGTGAGTGTTTCTGCTTCTTGGATGAAGAACACCTCTTGTAAATAAGTTTAAGTTTACGTTCCTTCAAAGGGTGTTCGTACCCACATCTCACCTCTCCTCTCCCTCTTCCTCTCTCTCACGCACGCACGCGCACACGTTTATACGCACGCACACACGTTTATACGCACGCGCACACGTTTATACGCACGCACACACGCTTATACACACGCTCTCGCACACAAACACAACACACACACACAACACACACACACACACACACACACACACACACACACACAATGAAATAAAACGGCTTCTATCGTTTTTCGTAACTTATCTGAAAACTTCTTAAATATGGATGAAAATGTATGTTTTATTGAGAAGTTAATATTAACGTTTCAAGCAAACCTTTCTTTTGATGAGTAATAAAGTTATGAAACTTGTCAATTACATGATTTTTTTTACACAGATAACCATCATTTATTTATTTATTCATTTATTTATTTATTATCACAAACACGGGTTTGCTCTTAAAGGGCTTCTCACTATTGCTTCTTCAAACTCTTGGTTACATCAAATCGTTACATAAAGATTGCCAATGAGGTTGGATCCCAATCTTACTTTGTGGACGTTTATTTTAAACTAGCCGAGTCACTCGGCTTTGCCCGGTTGCCGAAATTTGCTTTTCATTAGGAAGGCATAAAACTGAAGGAGCCAAATGGTAAACCTAACCTCGAACATCTAAAGTTGGCATTCATCCTGCTTTGTGCACATGTTCTGTAGTATCAAATGAGGTAATTTTAAAGTAGAAGTTATGTATGTATATATGTACATGTGTGTGTGCACGTACACATTAATGGATATGTGTGAAAATATGTACGTGTATGTTGGTTTGCTTGTGTGTACATATGTGTCGATATATGTCGAGTTGCATCACTCTACATGAAAGGATAACTTAAGTAATCGATAATGATATTGAAGAAATATGCATCAAACTGAGTTGATGCGACCGACTAACTCTCTTAAAGATGGTGCCCCAGCATGACTGCTGTCGTGCAATGACTATGAGCAGTAAAGGTGTGCGAAATGTTCAATGCTTTCTTGATTAGAAATTGAACATGGAACCTTGTGAGCAGTATGCACTACTGCCACTTTCCTGCTATGTTATGATTTTATTGAGCAAGTCTGAGGAAATCATTTAATATTCTTTACCTCAGCAACAAAGGGTAATATTTGTAAAAGGATATGTTAATTCCTTTTATCTCGTTTGCATTAATATCTGTTACGAGATATGACGGGTCACAACACGCTTGCTCACGTACGGATCAAACTTGAAAATAAATAGATAAATAGAAATTAAAAATACATAAATTGCTCTCCGTGATATCATCACAACGTTTTTAATTTCTTTTTAAAGATAATAGTCCACTAAGGGGGTCTAATAGAAAGAACTACATCCAGAGTTATCACTGTGTTGCTAAGATAATTTTCAAACCCTATTGCATTGCCGAAATTCTAATTCAAATCAACCTTTTTAAATCGAAATTTAAGGGTTGTCTTTACCCTTTTTGACATTTTTTGATCAGTACAAATGTTTGTAAATCAATGTCTGCTGTAAAGATGTAGACAGGAGAGAGTTCCAACGGAAAGAATTTCCACGAGAAGAATGACAGGCTGCTTCGTGAGAAATCTGACGAAGGTCGGATGAATCACGTCAACGGAGACGGAGTAAGCAACGATGTTTTTTTTTATTTATATAGCTTGATTCTGGCAAAGGTTTATATTTTACACGACAATGACATACCATTTGTAATTACATTCTACTAATTTAGTTAATGAATAATCTTTCCAAATGTTATGCAGCTCTACGCAGAGGAGAGCCAAAATTAGTTTTGAATATATTACTCCACTCTATTACGTTTGATAATCATAGGAAATTTTCTAGAGAAAGATTTTGCGAACTGCATATGAATGAGGGCTAAAGTCGACTCCAACAGCGCTTGAAAATGAAGGGCCGAATCTTTCCTTTTTTTCTTCTTCTTTTGTCAAACAAATCGATTTCAACACTTATTTTAAAATCCGGAAGTTATTCTATCGGTCTCTTTTACCGTTTGTCAAGCGGTTAGGGTGGGGAAAACACAACATAAACACATGCGTCGATACACACGCACACACACACACGTACATGCACACTCTCTCACACACACACACACACACGGAACGGGCGAGCTTCTTTTCAGTTTCCGACGACCAAATTCACTTACAAGGCTTTGGTCGGTCTGAGGCTATAGCTGAAGACACTTGCCCAATGTGTCTCGTAGCGGACTGAATCCAAGACCACATGGTTGGGAAGCAAGCTCCTTAACCACACGCCCATGCCTGTGAAGATTTTATAAACCCAGAATACAACCTATGTCAAATGGCGTTGGACCTATGCTGATTAGTGCAATAAACAAAAAATTACTTATCATTTTATCGTATCTCAGGTGTTAAATGATACCCCAGGGTCAGCTGGTATTAACAACTGGTACTTGACACTAATCCGTTTATTGACAAAGTCTGCACTGAAAAACTGCTCATGTCAAACGACTTATTCATAATGCAAAATTTATCGTCTTCGTTTCGTCGTCGTCGTGGGTGTTTAGTTTCAGGTGAACCCTAAGCAAGCAATCTTTTTATCTGTTAAGCATTTAGTCCATTTCTTCTTCTTCTTCTTCTTCTTACTACTTAGATCTAGCTAAGTTCTGATCAAGTAGACCAGTAATCAAAAGCGTTCTAGCCACGGCTATATTGTTATTTTCGTGTTTTTAAGGTACACAGACACAGTGCTTATACGCTCACATCATCCAATTTTATTTATTTTTAAGACGGTAGAATGAGGTTTGAAGGTGAGTTAACTCAATTGATAATTCAGTTATCATCGTTTTTAGTATTGTTGATAGATCAGTGATTGATAGTCAGCAAAGAGTGTAAGACAAGACACTTTGAGGCATAACGTTAAGTCCACTGACGCCTGCAGTTCAAATCCCGTCCTTCTGGTATCGGTAAAATAACTACCAATGAAGTATGAGGTCTTTGTATTCGAATTTCCCCTTTCATATAAAGATATGACTCTTCAGATAAAATGTCTGGTGGTACTTAGTTAAGTCTTTTATCGTTTGATTTAAAATACTTCTGAAGTGGAATTTGCGTCATTCTTGGGTCTATGAAATAACACTCAACTACTGGAGTCGATTTAATTGATTATATGCCGCATTCAAATTTTAGGCCTTATATCTATGTTACACAACAGTGTTTTATGAACATCACGTTTTACAAACGATCACACCACACAGGGTGGGAAAGCTGATTCTTGTTATGTCGATCATTTGGTGTCGTATTCTCGACTGAACTGTTCGAAATCATAAATTGAGAGTCAGAATGGTATCTATTCACATAAGAGTTTAGCTGACGTCCCACATAACTGTTGACTGGGCAATAACATGAAACACGATATATCGAACCCAAAAGAATGTCATCCTACTAATCTGTATTAAAAATTTTGGTCCATAGACGAGTTCTCTCGTCTCTCTTTCTTTCTCTCTGCTTCGTTCTGTTGTTACGACAGCGACCTCTGCTTCTCTGGACCAGCCAACTACGTATATTCACTATCCAGGTCCACCAAACACACCCCTTTCTCCTATTCTCATTACCCCAAATATATTCCATCCTTCTGATCCTGAAACTAATCACTTCGACCAAATCTTTCCGATTCAGAAAATTAACCATCTGTAGCTCCATACCCATCTACGCGCTTTTTTTGCAGTAGTGATAGATTACATTTGGACACAGACCATATTGATTTCACCTGACTCGGACTGACTTCAACAGTAAAGGAAACTGACGTCTCATCACATTCCGACTAAGTCAAAAGACAAAAAGAAAAAAATGAAAAAGAAAAAAATATAGAAAAAAATATATAAATAAAGCATTACCAATACCACATACCTAATGTATTGTTTAAGTGCCAGGATCTGATTTTATCACCCGGGAAAAACTCCTTTAAAGATATGTAGTGTTAAAAACCACAATATACTTCATAGAGGAGTGATACGAAATGGAACTAGTAGCGAACGCGAGTGCAATAGATACATATTTCACTGTAATATATCGAATTTATATTTTCTCATCCAAATATTTCGAATTTTGTATTTTCTGTAGCAAGTAACATAGGCGGTGAATTGGCAGAGCATCATTTTGACCACTTTGCAATATTTGTCTCACTTACTTACGTTTTGAGTTCAAATCTAGTCGAGGTTAACTTTGCCTTTAATGTTTTTGAGTACGATAAAGTACCAGTCAAGTACAGAGGTCTATTCTTCTTTCGGAATCGGTTACGACGTAACACCGTGAGAAGAATCGTAGAGATCCACTCATAGTGTTCATCTCTCTAGAAATGGAAAAGGGTTTAGTGAGAGGCTCGCAACCATTTCTTATAGAAAAACTGATATGGTTATTGGAACAATCCAAGAACAGAATGATGCGTGGTATCGCACAGAATAAAGATAAAGAAATAAGGAAGAATCGACGAAACCGGGATCGAATCAAAACAAACATGGACTAATATAAATAAACATTAGGGGCGATAAATTGGAAGAATTGATAGGACATCGGAAAAGTTGGTTTGAGATATTTAGTAAAGTTCCTGTATGTTCTGAGTTCAAATTCTGCTAAGATTAAATTTGCATTTTATTCCTTCACGGTTAGTAAGAATAACTCCCATGTACCAATTTAATCCACGATATCCATCTTTTCCTTTTAGCTACATACGTGCACATTTGCTGTACTAGTGCTGTATACATATAATTAATAAACGTGTTCTTGATAAGCTGCATGGAAGTCTGAAACTCGCACACCTACTTTGAATGTAAATTATTATTGCTTAAAGCATCAACATTTCCGGATAGCTATTGGTGAAAATCTGAGGGATCATTGACTGCATTCTCTTTCCTAAGAATACATGAAGTTGTGCCAATATTAACTATCAATATAAACGTTTATTGTTAATTATAAAATATTTGTTATTGGTGTACAAAAATACACTTATTTGTCAAAAACCACATGGTCCAATAGGAAAATCAGCCTATTGCTTTTGGGGAAGAATGAAATGAATGTTGTGAACTTCATGCTATTAACATGACAGTGACGTAAATGAAATGAAATGAATCCAACTAGAACTGGAAATCAAGTCGCAGATTAAACTTTTCTGGAATTTATCTTATATTCTACGAGAATTTGCCAATTCCACCACCTATAAGACGAATATAATAGAAGTATTAAGAATACTATACTCAGCTCACATCGTTTTCAAAAATTTTAATGCCTTTTATACTTATTTTATGATGTTAGTAGAGTTTAAATGGGAATTTTTATTGGAATATTAATAGATCCATATAGTTAGAAGATGATATAATAAATATATATTCTGTGTTTATGACTCAACTTCTGAGAAATTATAATGTCTAGTTAAATGCATTTGTTACGTAGTCGAAATTCTTAACTCTTTCATTGAACATAAAGATGACTTCTAAATTCGTTTAGTAATTCCAGATCTAAAAATAAGGTTACGTATTTGTCTGTCCCGGCTAACAATCATCATAGAGTATGAAATACGCCAATTTAACACATGTCAAATTCGAGGTACAGTTTCGATTCCCGATCAGACATTTTCCTTATTAACATTTTTCATTGGCTTGGTCAGATAAACAAAGTCAGTATCGGTAACTTTTTGCTTGACAGTCGAGACATTTTTTAACAGCTTAGTTATAACTAGCGTCCCCATGACTTTTGGGAGAAAGGGAGTTAGTTCTCATACCGGAGACCTGGCCCAGAATGCTTACAACATAATGGACTCTCTTAAAGGCAAACGAAAACCAAGCAATAGACTAAGTTTATCATCCAAGACCAGAAACGATCCAGCTAACAGGCTTCCACACAGTTTTTGTCTACCAAATTTAACTCACAAAGTTATGACTATCCCATGGCTATGGTAGAATATACTTAAGTAGCATGCAGCACAATGAAGCCGAGTCCGGAACTAACTAGTTGCGAACCGAACTTCTTAACCACATAGACATATTTGGTGGAGATATGGCAGAAAAAACTCCTGCTAATGGGTTATTGAAATAAGAAACATCACGTCAACATATTTAGTTAATCTATGATCTGAGAACGGATCCAGACTCTTGCAACAGCAGAGATAATTTTGTTAAAGACATTCAGGGGTCAAGTGTTGATGCTAAACCAGATAATAGATGAAGTCTACACTGCCGATATATTTGGGAAATATATAAACATCATGACTTCATAATATTCTCTAGAGATATAACAGTTTGCAGATATATTTTTCTCGTCGGGTGGGCGTTGTAAAGCAAGGTATAAGCTATAAGTGACTTGATTCAGCGATCTGACTTCAATTTCTGGTCGAAAATGTTTCAGTTCATTTCACGTACACTTTTCTGTTAATGATTTGGAAGTAGCACTTCCCAAGCTCGGGTACTAGCACCCCAGCTGAAGTTAAAATTCTTTTTTGGAGAGTGTTGGGAATTCAAATACTTTGAACAGCATTACAGAAGATTTAAGGATGAGTACTGGCCGATTGAGCTTGGACTTACAAACGATTTGGAAAGACATGACATTGACAATTCTATATTTTCTCTGAATCAGGTTCTATGTAAAAGGCAAGTTTCGTAGAGAAAGTGATAAAATCGGAGCCAAGATAAAGAACCAAAACAGTAACCATGTTATGGCCCCAACATTTGGTCAAAATTTGAGAAAAAAAACAAACATTTCTATTCTAAATAAATTACATAAGGCCTTATCACTACTAAAAAGAAATCAGTTGTTTTTTATAACCCTAAACTCTAATATAAAAGCATCATAGTGCTTGTGAGGGATCATGATAAAATCATTGGGAATGGCCAGGATATCTCTGCGAAGAGGAATCCATCAAACGGGATTTTAAATTCTCTTTATTACGGACGAAATTCGAGAACAAGATGTCATAACGTCCTGAACTGTGCGATGTTGATCATTCATTTCTATGAAGCCTGTCAGATAAAGATCTTTCGGAAAAACGGGAATCAACTACGTGGAATTGATATAAAACCTAGGTGGTTTGGGCTTCTTGAGAGTTCACATTCCTGATTATACATACGGTCATAACTTTTCGAACCATTTAACACTTCTTTATGAACAATTTTTTCTTTTATAGTATTTGCAAAACCAAAAGGGCTGAGGATTGGCACAATCCTTAGTTCATCGACAAAAATGCATTCCGGTTCTTGTTCCGGATCTTTACATTCTGAATTCAAATTTCACCGAGATAATCTTGTTTTTTATCCTTCCGCGGTCGATAAAAAAAGCACCAGTCAAGTACTTGGCTCGACATAAATGACTGTTCTCTGATCCCCAAATTTCTGGCATTGTTCCTACGTAAGAAATCAGTATTCATATCTACTTTGAGTTTCAACCGGTTTGATCTCTGATCATTACCAACTGCCTTAATTCTTGACCTATACATAGTAACTGACTGTGCCCGAACGTGGAACCTATATTTCTAAATTCATCGCTCCTATCCATTATGCCAATAACAGCTCATGTACAAACCGATTGAAACGCAGTGTAAACATAAACATTAAAAATCTTTCATCTGTAAAAGCGAGTTTAATGGTTCGTAAAATTATAATCTTATTAACAGCTAATCTCATATCTTATGCATAATCTCATAGCATATATATTTAGACATTACATTACATACATACATACACATGCAATGACATTATGACTGCAGCCATGTGTAATGGCTGCAGACAGCTGCAATTCCATCTGTCCGTTTGTCTATCTCTCCATCTGTCGATCTCTGTATCTTATTCTCTATCTATGTCTGTCTGTCTATCTTTCTCTAAATCTATTTTGCACCCCCTCTCTCACTGTCTATCTATCTATCTATCTATCTATCTATCTATCTATCTATCTATCTATCTATCTATCTATCTATCTATCTATC